>JAPYMA010000383.1:200000-208524 GCA_035041965.1 Anisakis pegreffii
CGATCCGTGACTATCGGGCTCGATTGGGTATGAGTCGTCAGTCAGAGATTCGTGAGCAGCTGATTGCCGATGGCATTTGCAGCAGAGAGAACGCACCGTCACGATCATCCATAAATCAGTTAGTGTTAAGTTTTGTTCGTTCATTGCTTATTCGTAAACGATATTTATCAGACATGCTTCCGTCACCCGTCTTGCTTTTCGTTGCTTCATCAATTTATGTGCATATTTGTTGAATGTGCATTCAGCAGTCACAACAAATTATTGCATGCAATAATCCATTACCTACTTATAAATATGACGATCGATTATGTTTGAACTCACCATTAGGCTAACGCTCTTGCCAAGGAATAATCTGTTTGCTTATCGGATACCCAATCTCGATATTAAACAACTCTCCCCTTGTTTCGTGGACGGTGTAGAAGAACCATCCTTTTGTTTCATGGACACCTCATGAAACAAGGGGATGCTTCTTCTACACCTGATTGAGTTTGAAAGAAATATTCCACTCCTCAATAGATACCTTAGCTTGCTATGAAATAACCATCCTTTCGTTCAATACATACTTCAGCCTGGTAAGAAAGAACCATCTCTTTGTTTCATGGATACCTCAGCCTGGCGTAATAGAACCATTGCAGTGTTCAGTAAATACCTCAGACCTCTATGAAAGAACTCCGCCCCCCCCTCCTCCCGGCTTTGCTTAATTGATACCTCACGCGAGAATGAATGTGCCCTTTTGCTCATTTGATTTGTTTGGTGGATACCCCAACCTCGGCGTGAATCTTATCGTAAGTCTGCATAAAATTCATCGCCATATTTCTTGTCATTTGTTGTGTATCATTGCAAGGGCAATTCAAAATGCTCGTCTAGCAGTGCAATTAACTGAAGAGCGCAAAACTTTTTCAGTATATTGCGGACCAAACTTGACATGAGGAAACGTAAGAAATGTGTTTAGTTGGAATCTGGGACGTGGTGGATATAGGAGTGGATTCGCCGAAAACTAACTTCATCCTCTTATTAATTTTGGTAAGGGTGATTGATTTATTGTGATTTAAATAAAATACATTCATTGATCAATTCGTAATTTGATAAACGATTTTAATTTTGGTTTTGCTCAGTGGTTTATTAAAATTATTACTCAACTTATTCATCTAAATGACTAATCAGTTCATTAATCTGATCGTTTATTTGTTCTGTGATCTCGGCCAAAAGACTAGTAACGTGGAATTGTCATTTACATAGACAGTCCACTTTCCAGTCTGTCGCTGTCAGTCTCTCTCCAGCATTTACTCATTCGATGAGTCTCCGAATAAGAAGCATACTGCCATCCGTCTTATTTCCTGCCTTGCTAAATCCACTCACCAATTGTGATGTTTAGCAGTTTTGTAGATAGTTCTGTTATTTATTATTATTATTTTACCTTTGCTCCTATCATTGCCATCTACAGTGATCTTAATTTTATTACCGATATTATTGTCAGAATTGTGAAGATGTTTTTATTGTCAGTCTTATCTTATTTTACTGCTATCGCTTTTTTTGTTAATATTTACACTCTAATTTTAATTGTTCATCCCGACATAATTGACTGTATGGCGTTCTTTATCGGTCCTATTACTGTGTTATGGACAATATTTAATTCATTTAAATTTCAGTTTGTTTCAATGTTAATAATTTTTTCATGAAAGTCGTTGGAATAGTTGAGGCATGCTATGGTTCATTGTATAGGATGAGAACTGACTGAATTTTGTTGATTGGTAGTCATAAGAGGAGTAGCGAGTGGCTGGGTCAGGAAAGAAGTTGTTAAGGAGTACATTCAGGTTTTCTTGACCGCGACGAACAAAATCATTGACTCCTTCCCTTTTAGTGCTAGTTTAGTGCCGTATGAGAATCGAATGGTCAACTGAAAGACAAGTTAATAGTGGATTGTTTGTCTCAAATGATCCATTAATTAGCACACAATCAGCACAAAATTTTCAAAGTCATAACCTTAAATGAACACTCATCATTTCTTCAGAAATAAATGTACCTAATTTGATAGCATTATTATAATAATAGTAATAAAAATAATGCATTTTGCAACTGCATCACGCATTTGGAATTTTTAACCAGATAAATTCAACCTCGTAACATTTTCACATTTTGTCGCCAGTTTATCACAGAATCATCCTGTTGCTGAAAAGACGCAAAAAATTTGGAGAAAATTAATCCGATCAAAACTTTCCACCCAACTCAATATAAACTTCTGAACCTTTTCGAAAATGAAGCTCAGATGGAGGACGAAAATCGCACAAAACTTCATTGCCTCTATTCCATAAACTCAATAATTCATAATCTCTGGAATGAAAGCATGAATAGATAGTTAGAGATAAGCCAAATCATAACCCAGTTCAGGTTCGATAATATCAGCAATATTTGTAGACTACTCGGTTTCGAACGAAACTTTGCCCCGCGAGCGGGAATCAAAGTTTCGTATTTTGTGCGTTAAACTGATTGCAAACTCCGCACACCCATTCGGTAAAGTTTGAACGGTTTTCAGTACAGCTGAGAGTTAGAGCAGCCAAATGGCAAACGGTACATCACGGGATCGGTTTTCGCTCGCGAGCGGAGGTTTTACTTCTAGAGTAAAATTCTCAAGTGTGGTGAAACAGATAGGACTGTACTGGAAGTCCAGTGGTACGGTGTTGTGATAACTTCCACAACGCAAAATTCGTTTATTTTATAAGCAAAGAGACGAGATAGGTACTGCATTAATGAATAAAATCGAAATAAGGACGGTTACAGAAACGGTGAATAGTTTGGGAGGAATGCAATACCTGAAGATGGAGCCTACAAAAGCGAAAAAGTTGACGATAATCAACGAGTTAGAACGTCGACGGAAAATCAGTGTGTTACAAGTTGGGTATTGGAGGCTGGCAAGAACTTTGCGGACACTTGGATTTGGTCAAATTTTGATGCTGTTCCGAACGGTTGATTTGTTTGAAGACGAGAATGAATGGAAGAATACATTTTTGAAGAAGAATATTTAGAGTTAAGATATTGAATTATGGGGGCGTGACTTGATGGAGAATGTGATATATAATGCGATGAAAAAGCAATTAGGATGCGTCAGTGTAACAACAGGAAAGATTTTGTTGCAATTCTCATGCACATAAACAAAACAACATGAGAAACATGATTTTGTGGAAATGGCAACAATTGAGATAAAACTACGAACCAAGATGTATTGATAAGAATTATACGACGTGGCATTTCATATATTGAGCATTAAGCTTGGAACAAAATAAATGCTGAAGTTGTTAGGGTTGGAAGTGAATTAAATGATGAAAATATTTATCCCATTCAGATGACTGCAGTGTTAAGATGATGAATGAATTCTGCTTGGTTGCTGATCGTCACAGACATATGTTCGTTATAATATGAAATCACTAGGCTTATTACTAGGTACATGCACAACAGACACTCCTCTTTCTATCTACTATCTTAAAACCTGGAATTGCCGTCAAAGTTGCTTCGCGAAAAATCCATGACCCCCTATACGTGGTGCAAATTTTGAAAATTTTCGAAAATATTTTTGGCCATATCTAAGCAGCCGCTTGAGATCCAGGCCTAATATTTGAATGGTAGGCAGTACTATGTAAGACCTTTCTCCTAGTGCTCTTAACTCGAAAAAAATTTTTCGAAAATTTTAAAAATTCAAACGCTCATAACTAGGTAACGGCTAAATATTGAGAGGTGTCCTTGTACATGCATGCACAACAGACACTCCTCTTACTATCTACAATCTTAAAACCTGGAATTGCCGTCAAAGTTGGTTCGCGAAAAATCCATGACCCCCTATACGTGGTGCAAAATTTGAAAATTTTCGAAAATATTTTTGGCCATATCTAAGCAGCCGCTTGAGATCCAGGCCAAATATTTAAACGGTAGGCAGTACTATATAAGACCTTTCTCCTAGTGCTCTTAACTCGAAAAAAATTTTTTCGAAAATTTTAAAAATTCAAACGCTCATAACTAGGTATTACTTACATACAACTAGGTAAAAACGCTAATAACTACTCATATACACAATCAACATTTCAATATGATCATTATTATCAGTTGAATGTTAGGTACTATCACCTCACCTCAGAATCAATTTATGGTGTGTGGTATAAAAAGCGGGGCTTAGCCTCAGCCTGAGCGTGGCCTCAGCTTAAGCCTAAGCCTAGTCCCTGCCTCAACCGAAGCGTAGCTCCAGCCTCAGCCTGAGCCTCAGTAATACACATTAGGCCGAGGCTTAGCCTCAGCCTTAGTCTGACGTGAGGCTGAGGCTACGCTTGCTCACCATTTTGTTTGTGGTATAAAACGCGTATTACTGAGGCTTAGCCTGAGCTTAAGCCTCAGTAATACCTATTAGGTTGAGGCTTAGCCCAAGCCTAACAGCTGGGTAGAGTGTGGATTCATATCACGAATGTAATCAATTCATCAGAGGTGAAGAATAGGTCAGTTGTAAATTTATACTCACTGAAACGAAACTAAACTGGGGAGTAATAACCTGTTGTGCATTAAAATTCACATGCATACTAACACCAACTGAAATGAATCCGCGCTGGGTATCATTTACCGTTAGCTTGAATATGGTGATTCTAATATTACTACTCTCTTGCGTACTTTGATCCGTACAGACACAATGTATTGGAATGAGCCACTTAGCCACATGAGATGGCTTCAGAAAATCGTTGATATTACTTGTAGAGAATAAAATCGCTCGACCCTTGGAAATATATGATTTCCAGTGATCTTTTTATTGACGTGATCCAAAATTTGATCAATACATCAATATCATTCTCACTGTCAGTGAAGTCTATTGCAAATCTAGCATCTTTCCTCATTTCCTTGACAAATTTTTAATTACAATTTCATTAAAATGACAATTTTTTCACAATGGCTGAAATATACATTTCTCATTGATTAGTAGCGAATGCATATTTGTAATAGAATTGGTGAACAGATCGATCAGCCATTCATTTCTTCTTAATTTCACCAGCACTTGATGATGCATAGTCAGCATTCTTCTTGAGAATCACCAATCCTTCCAAGTAGGGTGTCATCGATATATCTGTGTTTAGCACTGCATTATCGAGAGAATGTCGCTGTGTTGATAAGGTTTATACAGCAGTCGATTCAGAGCCTACCTTACCTTCATAATTATTGCTAGTTCACTTGCATTTGTTCACCGAACTATTGCAATATTTTATATTACACTTATTTCAATCGTGCGGATTATTGTAATGATAGAAACAAATACTGATCAGTTAAGCACGTTCACCATATGCCAACAGAACGTGTGTTTTATGCGTTTGAAAAGACGTGATTGCTTTGGGGTTACTGCCCGATTGAGCAACTGTATCAACCGCTTGTCCCACATGCACATCTACATTTATTTCTGATAATTTCTTGTCTTTGTCTGTTCCATCCTCGATTAAAGTTACCAACAATATTGATAAAGTCAGTCCATATAATAAATAATGTTGTCGATCGTTCAATATACCTTAATTATGCCCTGTTGTAGTTTTACTGCTAGCAAGTTTTTTTTTCGTTTTTCATTTGTATTGGTTCACGATCACTATCAGTTATTTGAAAAGACACTTCGATTTAGCAGTTCTAGCCAATTCGAACAACTACTTTATGTTTGGTTCGTTGTTAAGTGAACGTTGAAACATCTTTGGGCAATCCGGTTTCTCACTAACTAAACCTTCAATGTGGCACAACGAGTTGAGTAGGTTTGAGAACCACTCGGATGAAGGGTTACCGAATTTCAATACAAAATCATTCCCAAGAACCAGTTGCTATATCAAACTGAAGAGCTAGTCCTCATCAGAATGCAATTCGGTCTATGTCATAAAAAAGGAGCCGTAAAAGAACAACACGCCGGAGGACTGTGATAAAATAAAGTAACAATTCCGAATTGTTGCAAATCATCAGTAAATTAATAATAATAAAGAGTCAAGTAGAGAAACATACAGTTATTTGCATCGAGAAACGCAAAACGGACTGCACACAGGCCGGCAAGTGCGACCGGACACAATAACTGACGATGCAAGTGAAATGGATTCAAACTCATGGTCCCTTTGCCCAGGTGTGTCATTCCTTGTGACAAGAATACTAATACTGATAAGAAATATAATGAGAGAAATGAATCGACGAACACTCAAACGTTGCATCAACAATGCAAGCTCTTCTTCCAATTTTCGATCTTCTTCGTCCCGAAATGAAATTACATTTAATGAGTGAAAGGTAAGTTTAATGCTATGCATCTTCAAGAGATCAGTTGACGGGTTCTTTGTGACACTCAGCTGGAATCTTGCACGATATCCTTAGAACATCCCTCAGTGAAGACAATAACACCCGAGTTTAATCTCAGTATTGCTCAATCACATATCAATATTCTTCACGACCCATTCAGTTAACAGTATTCTAAATGATAGGCATTTAACTGTCAAGGGCGTTCAAGGTTTAAGCACTTCGAAAAAAGTGTTGACAATACTAACGACCATTTACCAATTCCTCTTTTTCTCGTCAGTCGAAATTTTGACTGACGTCGAGCTAATCCGTTGCTGCACCACCATGTTTGCGTAAATCAATAACTCGAACTTATAACAACTAAGCAACCACCCGAGTCGTTAGAATCGATTCGATGAAAAACGTTTACAATATTCACTGCTATCTCAATATGAGTGAAACAATTTGCATATCGTATTCAATGTTTTTTTAAAATTTTTATACGACTCGTTATCCTATTAAGCCAAGGCGCGTCCTATTCTTTTGGGCATTTTAAATTCGCCTTATCATGCACTTAAAAAATTAGATTTTAAATTCGTCTTATCATGCACTTAGTTTTACAGAATGCATGTTTTTTGTTTTCAAATTGCAAGACCTGTCTAAAGATTCAGTTGAAATCACAATTTCATCAGGCACAGTCACAGTTCATCCGAATACGTCGAAAAACTGCATTACATCAAAGCTTTATCGCCGATTCTCTCAATCTTTACATCAGTATTCAAGTTTGATGCTGACATATTTATTGCTGATATTAGTGATAATAGAAAGGCCTAAACTCATAATGAGTTGTAATTATATGTAAATGTTCATCTGCATGAGGTCATATGAAAGGAAAATAAATTGCAGTTGATGTGACGATGAGAAAAGAAATAAAATGGGAAAAAAGAAAAGGAAGATAGAAATCAAAGAATGAACTGAGGGAGCAAAACCAACAAACACCAATGTATGAAACTGATGGAACCAAAATTTAAAGACAAGTGATCGGTATAGCTGCAAAAAGTCACATAAGATTCGTCCAAACAATACAATTGCAATAGACTAAGCAATCCCAATGAATCAGTCCACAAACGGTATGTAATCAGAAGTTCTTCAACGAGCCAAGGCATATTTATCGTTAGGCGTTTAGGCTTAGGCTTAGGCTTAGGCTTAGGCTTAGGCTTAGGCTTAGGCTTAGGCTTAGGCTTAGGCTTAGGCTTAGGCTTAGGCTTAGGCTTAGGCTTAGAGCTTAGGCTTAGGCTTAGGCTTAGGCTTAGGCTTGAGGCTTAGGCTTAGGCTTGGGCTTGGGCTTAGGCTTAGGCTTAGGCTTAGGCTTAGGCTTAGGCTTAGGCTTAGGCTTAGGCTTAGGCTTAGGCTTAGGCTTGGGCTTAGGCTTAGGCTTAGGCTTAGGCTTAGGCTTAGGCTTGGGCTTAGGCTTAGGCTTAGGCTTAGGCTTAGGCTTAGGCTTAGGCTTAGGCTTAGGCTTAGGCTTAGGCTTAGGCTTAGGCTTAGGCTTAGGCTTAGGCTTAGGCTTAGGCTTAGGCTTAGGCTTAGGCTTAGGCTTAGGCTTAGGCTTGGGCTTAGGCTTAGGCTTAGGCTTAGGCTTAGGCTTAGGCTTGGGCTTAGGCTTAGGCTTAGGCTTAGGCTTAGGCTTAGGCTTAGGCTTAGGCTTAGGCTTGGGCTTAGGCTTAGGCTTAGGCTTAGGCTTAGGCTTGGGCTTGGGCTTGGGCTTGGGCTTGGGCTTGGGCTTGGGCTTGGGCTTGGGCTTGGGCTTAGGCTTGGGCTTAGGCTTGGGCTTAGGCTTGGGCTTGGGCTTGGGCTTAGGCTTGGGCTTAGGCTTGGGCTTGGGCTTGGGCTTAGGCTTGGGCTTAGGCTTGGGCTTGGGCTTAGGCTTGGGCTTGGGCTTAGGCTTAGGCTTGGGCTTGGGCTTAGGCTTGGGCTTGGGCTTAGGCTTAGGCTTGGGCTTAGGCTTGGGCTTAGGCTTAGGCTTAGGCTTAGGCTTGGGCTTAGGCTTAGGCTTAGGCTTAGGCTTAGGCTTAGGCTTGGGCTTAGGCTTAGGCTTAGGCTTAGGCTTAGGCTTAGGCTTAGGCTTAGGCTTAGGCTTAGGCTTAGGCTTAGGCTTGGGCTTAGGCTTAGGCTTAGGCTTAGGCTTAGGCTTAGGCTTAGGCTTAGGCTTAGGCTTAGGCTTAGGCTTAGGCTTAGGCTTAGGCTTAGGCTTAGGCTTAGGCTT
>JAPYMA010000384.1:0-72871 GCA_035041965.1 Anisakis pegreffii
TTCCGGATGAAATCCTGAGTGCAGAATCGCTCGACAAAATATACATACAGATCAGTATAAGTAGAGTGCGATCGAAGTTGGATGTGCATAAAGTTTTGTCCAGTCAAGAAGCTAGAACGAATCCATTTTGGAGGCTTGTAACATGGAAAATATAATGAACAGAAAGTTGTTCGTGCATAATTGCATTTAGTACCTCATTCCAGCTCAATTGATGCCAAATTTGTGATACTTTAAAAAATGAATCCATTGGCCGAAAATCGTGAAATCGCGATTTTTGCGGTTTTTAGGGTCTCGACACGCATGTTTCCGTTGGTTTATTGGAATATTTCTTATGAATTTCTTGTTCAGACAGCCAAAGCCACATCAAAACCGTTTTGAGCATCTTGAAAGGTTTATCCTAAGCTGAGCTGTGATACGTCGAAAATGCGGATTTTGAGATAGTAAGGGTTCAAGAGTTTTGTGATATTTTTAGTGGGATGTTTTTTAGTGGAAAGTCTATCAAAGCTATCTCAACTAATGCAATGGTGCTCATTGATACGCATTTGATCACTATAGATCAATAGATGTTATACGTTACTATAGAAATTTAGGTTTGATACATTCAAGCCTACCGTCTTCTCAGATTTCCCCAGCAACATATTGATGTTTATATATCAGTCGATTGAGCAGAATCTCTGCTCTCCGAAAATTAAAATTTTGTTGAGAAATTCTGCCTCTACGAAGAGATTTAGCTATTTTCCTGATGCTATAGGGGCTACCACATACAAGCCTACCGTACCCTCAGCTTTGACCAGTAACATATCAATTTCTTCACATCAATCAATCAAGCTGAATCTCTGAATTCTGCTATAGTAGTGTATAGACTGATTAACAGTGATACAATGCATTTTAACGATCGACGCCTAGCTACTTGAGATAGCTTAAGAAAATCAGCTATGCCTCCTCATGTAAAAAAACCGCCCGACAACATATATAAATTTCTGGAAGTAGAGAATCTGGGGAACCTTATGATGTGAAGAAATTGCCATGTTGTTGGAAGGGCGTTAGTTTGAAGATGGTGATTCCTTGATGCTGCTAAAGTAATGGGTTGATTCATCAGTAGATATACAGTGTATTGGAATGAGCGCCGCCGAGCTATTTGAGATACCTTCAGAATGTGAACTGTTTGTCTGAACGTAAGCAAAATCGCTCATTCTATATATTCCGTATGTCAGAACTTTTTTGAACTTAGTCTGCAGAATACGAAGTTAAAATTCCATTGTTATGCTGTTGTACCGCTTGAACTAATTATTTCACTTTCCAGTTTAGTACCTCATTATTTTGTCCTGAATATATTTCATTGGTCAAACTAAATGTCCCGCAGTCTTTTTCCGAGTTATGTTTGTTGACCAGTCAAAATAGATCAGACGAACTGAAGCAGCTTTGTCAAGAGTGTGTTTGAATGTGCCCTATTCATTGATTGCTATTTCGGTGGCGATTGATGGTTCACAGTTCGATTTTATGTTTATGTTTGTATATATGCGATATGAACTGTTTTTGAAACTTTGTTTCTTGAATGGTTTCATTTGAACCCGAGGAATTTCAGTAGATGTCCCGGTATGCAGTGGGAAGTATGTGTTAATAAGAGTTAGCACCCATTAACGGAGTATAATTTCCTGAAGTATCATTTCATTAAACGTTTTATATTTTTATCATTTCATAGAGCAAATTTGTTTTAGCTATCGCTTGTAATTTTTAACTTTCATTCTTGCAGCAATGATTCCATGTCAGTCTCAAGGTTCCCAATGAAGTCTGTTCCTGGTTTCTGTGGTTTGACTTTTCTTTTTAGACATCGAACTTGTCACATCCTTCTGCTTGACCATCATCACACTCGACGACGAAGAGTATTTGATTTTGTTGATGTCAAGTTAAGCTCGTTTAGAGTTTCTAAGAAGAATGTTTCAGTTAATATACCGCGATCTACCAAAATGGCACAGATAACGATAGAAAATGAAAACACTTCGCAGAACCGAACAGAAGTGATGTCGATTAACAGCAGCGTTGAGCTTAAGGTAGCAGTTAATTTGCTGAATTCATGATGAGAATGATTATTGCGTAGGGCATAATAGCGATTTGGAAAATGCGGATGAATAATGGTTGAAGAAATTTGTGTTGATCGTATGCGCAGAAGGCGATTTTCAACGTTTCGTTGTAACATCTCAATTCGAGTGCATTGGTGTTAAAAATACCAAAATAACAAGAATTACATAGGAAAAGAAAGATGAGTATCCATGATCATTATTTCGATATTCAAATGATGAGATACACTTTCAAGCACTCAACCCATTGGTATCCTCTCATTATGACGAAAAATTGTGCCAGCGGCAAGTCGTATATGCAAGCTATGAGTTATACGCTAGCAATATCATAAAAGTATGCACTGAACGAACGATCGAGGTGATTGTTTGAGGATGCGCTGGTGGATGATACATGGTTTTGGCAAGGCGAAACGCATTCAACAAAACCCACTGGTGAGAAGTGGCTGAAGAAGTGGAAAGCTCAAGGAAGTGAACACACTGGTGGCGACGGGTATGCTAAGCCGCCTGTCTACGTACGATGGTTCCAGTCATGGCAGGAACGAAAGCTTCTCAAAAGATTGGTGAGGTTTTTGTTTGATGGGATTCAAATTTTGTTTGTTTGCGACTCTCAAAATGGTAACAGTTTTCCAACGATAACAAGAGTTCTTATCGACGAATCGAAAAGTATTCGTTGAAGAATGAACGCACAGCAAAGTTTTAATACACAAGAAAGAATTTGTTAAGAGTGAACTTCCTTCCAATAAACACTGTTCGGAGTTCATTTCAAAATCTCATCATCTGTCTACATGCGAAGTAATCGTATCGTTTAATTTCCAGTATTTCAAGTATAGCATCACACAGAAACTTAATACTACGGTCTTAGCCAGCATCCAAACTCACTTCATCTTTGCATTATTTATTTAGTTATTTCTATGTAGGATGAGGTTATACAGTTACGTAATCATCTAAAATCACTAAAGGTGATGAGGTTGCTTAGTAGTATAAGTATGACAGAGTTCAGATGAACAATAGTGTCCGTAAGTGCATTCACAGTATTGAAGGATAAATTCGATATGGACGAAGTGAAGACATTTGTGGCACAAAAACTTTTCAAAGTCGACGGTATCATTTGTGATGAACAAGCAAAGTTGATACTGATCGAAAAAATGGTCATAGAGCCACAGCAAAAGAGTTTCGAAGAGGAAAAAGAGGAGCTTACTCGAAGATATGGGTAATCTATTCCCTTAAAACTGTTCATTGTAATGGAGAAATAGATTTTATTCATACTGAGATTAGCATCCTTTTGCATAAAACAAGAAAGGATCACAGCGGCTCTGATTGCGAACATGTTTCAAAGACAAATAAAAGTACCTAAGAGTAGTGAAGGTATCCGGTTTCGTGTGAGAAAAGTTATTTTGTAATGGTGTAAGTAGCCATTTTAGCACAGATGTGGCCATTTCGGTGGTCATTTGAAACAACATTAAAAACTTTTTCTTAGAATCCATCGCTTTATTCAAAGGTACTTGTGAATAAACTCTCGATAAGTGGTATGATATAACTGAGTTTGTGGTTTTTTGAATTTGGGTTGTTCCAATCTAGAAGTTTGTTCAAGGAGTGAACTAGTGAAATGGATCAACGATCGTCTCATTCCATGCACGAATCAATCGAAAAACGTTCTCGATCGTGCGCTAAGGGATTTCAGCGACTTCAAACAGGTTCTTTCAATAGATTTTCGGCCGAAAATGAGTGCCTTTCACAAGCGAAACGTTCCTTTCCTTTGCAAGGATGGATTCAATCTTCAAAGTGACACTACATGCAGATTTCATTGCGGCTAAAAATTCGCAATGCTTCTTCTCGTCTTCAAATGCAGATATTAGTTCAGGTTGATCCACTGAGCACGTGGTTTAAACAAACTTCAGAGAGTACGTCGCGTATGCTTGATCGCATTCAGAATCTAGCTAAAGAGATGGCCAGTATGGTTAAGTACTCGTTTCTCGTTGAGCCAGGCTCTATCACACCACATTTATCGGTCCGTACTCGTTGTTGTTCTTTGTTTGGAACTTGAGATTGAAGTTCTACAACCAGAAATCAAGACCAATTTGTGTTCCCTAGCTTTCGCTGAAAAATTATCAACAATGGATAGTTGAACTTGAGTTGAAGTGAATGTAAATTAATAGGCCATCTGATTCAAAACGTTTCATTTTGCGGAAATCTCAAACTCATACAACGTCGTCAACTGCATATGCTTAGAACTACTTCATTTGGTGTATGTGCTGAAATGGGAAGTTTTTTAAAAAAACATATCAATACACAGGAGTTTGTTGGTGAATTTCGACAACTGGAAACATTTTTTGAGCGCAATGAAATGACACCCGAAGAGAGTTCACATTCGGCATTCACGGCAAACTATCTTACGAAGAGCAGAAGTCCGTGTAGGTTTAAGTATTCTATTGCAACATCAGTATTGCGGTCATCTTGTCCTCAGAATATGCTATCGTTTCCCGATTTTCGTGCACATTTTTCATTTGTTACGTTCGTTTCGCCCTATTTGCTATGTGCTCTTCCAAAGAGCAGTCTACAGATGGTTGATCACGGCATCTTTCAGTGATTGAATGTACAGATGCCACTCGTGTCATATTGCGTCCGACTGAATCAGGTATGGACAGTGGTCCTGAGGCGATCAATCGTACACAACAACTAACATCTCATAATGTGTTCTTCAACGATGACGACGTACCAACACCGTTGAAAGCGCACACTGCCTAGTGCGTTTATCACTTTTTTAGTAATGTCAGCGATTTTCGCAAGAAATATAACCTACTACAAAAATGAACAACAAATGCACACTCTTAGTGGTTGAAGATGCTGTTGATGGCAATGAAATCATTGCGAAGCATTTGAAATTTCAGTGGAACTTCTGATTTTATTCACGCATCGTATGTACGTGGTGGACCACTTCTGAATACGTTTATTTGCACTCAAGCGCCGATGATGTCGACAATGAATGACTTTTGGCAGATGGTTTGGCAGGAACGATCCAACTATATCATCATGTTGTGTGGTGCGTTTGATCCGAGTCGTATGGGTCCACTCGATTCAACTATGCTCAGCGTTTGTCCATACTATTGGCCACGGTAAGACATCAGTTTCAGCCATCTGTATGGGTGTTGATTTCGAGCAAATCCCGTATAGACAGTGGAACGTGTCAGCTGGAAAACTAAATGAATGAGTTGTTTTGGTAATTGCAGGATGGAGGGTGAGGAAAGACTGTATGGTGACTTCATGGTACGAAATGAGCGTGTCGACGGTGCAATGGATCCGCTCTTTAACGTCACTTATCTGTCGGTGTGGCGTGCAGACGATACGACTAGAAGAAACGTGCATTTGCTACAGCATTGGCAGTATGACTGGACTGACTTCTCGGATTCACACTGGCCTCTTCGTGTACTCAGAAGGTATTCATCGAACGCCTACATCGAAGCCCTTACAAAACACTGGCCCTGTTTTGTAAGGGTTCGATAAATCATTCATGATGGCGGTATGACATTTGTGGGAGAAGGGAAATTTTTGAAAACTTCTTTTTGAAGATCACCTACTGGAAAAAGCATCCAGTTTTGAAGGCAATTTGCAATCTCCACAAAATTTTGAACTTCAGGGCTCGTCTTTCACCAACACCAACCATTGTGCAATGTATGGACGGATGCGGTCGATCAGGTACACTGGTCTGTATTGAAGCGTTGCTGATGCATGTGCTTCGTGGATCAGCAAGATACGACAAACTCATCTTAACAACTGCGCTTTTCGTGCGTTTACAGCGTCGTCATTCCATAGCCACCCCACTTCAGTACCTCTTCATCTATCGAACACTTCTCTACTGGATGCAGCCGTACATCACTTCTATCTCACAGCGATTCTATTTAGGTCTGACATATCCACAATGGGGATTTGTCGGCAAATACAATAAACTTGTTGCAAAACATGCCGCTGGATCGCATTATTATTTCGCATAAATTTGACAACTGTGTTACTTTCAACAACAAATTCTTTCCCTTCATATTAGAAACATCAGCAAGAAAGTGATCTGCCATGCACATCACAAGTTCAACTTGAAATTCAACTTGGGCCAAGCGAAATATATTTATTCAGTAATCTTGATTAAACATACCGAAAATACTCAATTTAATTTTCTGTGTATCTGCTATTCTATGATGGATTGCTTGAAAATATCGGCTTACGAATATCTGCTTACGAACAAAAATCAATGTGTTTTATGTGGCACTACTGTATTTAAATACTTCAGAAAATTTTCTTAGTATCTGAAATGATATTGATAGTTGTTTCAATTGGGTCGTTCATTTATTCATATTATTGTTAAATGCAACAATTCAGTATTTGATTCGTTCAGTTTTTTGGTCGTTTCATTAAGCTATTCTCGGTTGCTTGTTGTTTCTTGGGCACAATGAATAAAGTTTTAAAAACATCAAAATGTTTTGAACGTGTATTTGCATTATAATTTTCATTCATGATTCGACAGAGCTTAACAGAACAAGCTTACTCGAGCTTGTAAGCCGCATACACTATTACAGTACTCTGTGTGAGTGCATTTCTCAAAACTCCACACTGATTGGTTGATAGCATTGCAAGTTTTGGTTGCGCTGCATATCGTAGTATTTATGTGGAAATGATTCAGCTTCCGAATTGATATGGGGTGTGCATCGGATATTGACTTTATGCCGAATCAAACGACTCGTTTGATTTCGATATCAAGTCACTAAAATGTTGGTTTACCGGATATTCATTGAAAAAGGAATCGCCATCTTACAGTTCGTTGATCACGAAGGTTCTGCACATGCTTTGAGCGTGTGCAATGACTCGCCCGGTATGATCGTTTCATCACTGCGTCTGGTAAACATCTGGTTTTTGTACGGAGTATTATAGTTTAATTTTTTCTTGCGTTAATCATTATATTCAACGTTTTTAATTTGACATACGATTATATGTTCGCATGATTATTCAATGTGCTTGGAAAAATAAACGATTTCATGCAAATTTCATGACGTTTTCATACTGCTCGATATGACGGCTCGTGCTAGTGTCACTGACCGATGAGAGTAAATCGAAGCACCAATCCGGTCAAGTATTTTATTTTTGTTGGTGAACACTCATTGTATCGAGACATTTTAACGCTGTCTTGATAATGGCGTTGCGCCTGATAGTGAGACGAAATCCCATAAGTCATTATCAGCAAGGCATCTTCTGCTTGCTATTTGCTTGTCAGAAAACGAGGAGTTTGAACCGGAGAAGTGAACGATCGAATTATGTTAACTTATAAATTCTCTGCAAATGTTTTCGCGACCGGTGCAAGAGATGCTACGATTTGCATTTGGGATCAACTGGAAAAATCAAAATCTGGCATGAGAGTTGTGCCAACTAGCGTTGTCATTTCATTGGCTCACGTCTCGAGACTGTGCAACGGAGGACGTTAGAATTTCATTTGTGTTTAGTGCCGCGAACTGTATCTGCATGATCGACCAAAAATTCACCAACACTTTCAGTGTTTTTGTCACATCGAATTCGCTGCTATTGTATTTTACCGATGTAGCGCGAGGACATACAAAACACTTTAGTGTAACAACACTGATTCTGACATCAGATAATGCTGGTTCGGTTGGTGATTACCAATCAAATTCGGGCATGATAATAATAAATTGTGATGAAATGATCTTTATTTGAGAATTTTATGAAAAGAGTACACGTATAAAAACAGAAATGTATAAAGTATAAAAACAAATTATACGTACAAAAAACATTAACTCACAGTACACTTTCAAAATACTAACGAATGGAATTCAAAACGAAACAGCATTCCTTCAACATACAAAAATTTGACGAACAGTAAAAAATTCAAGTGAAAGGGATAACACGAAAAAGTAAATCAACTGACGATCATCAAAATGCATGTGGTACACGGATGAATGAGCATCTAAACTACATAAAATTCGAAATGATTTCATGGAAGTAGAAAAAAACGAAATGCTTACGATTAGAGATGAAACGTGCAAAGACTCATAAATTGTGAAAAAATTACAAATAGCCAAGAATAGTCAAATGAAATGCATAACAAAGCCGAACTTATTTCATTTGAATGCTATGCGGTGACGACAAAATGCATGAGAATGATTATTTAAGGGAAGTTTGAAAAAAATCGAACAGCAGGAAATATGATGGATACGGAAAACAAAAGCGATTTTTACTACAGTTTGAACAACTTTCGAACTGAAAATAACCTGTCTAAGTGGCTATCAGTGAGAGGATGATTGCGGATAGTATATCTCAAATGAAAGATAATAAGTAAAGCATTCAATCGAAACCTATGAAACTACTTCGAAAATCAATAAATAACGCGATATTGGATGAAACACTATAAACATAACATAAAAACAAAACGTTTCACACGGCGTTAATATGAAGAAACGATCCACATAACTACAACTACTGACACGAAAAAAAATTACAAATCGAATAAAAACGATCAAATTATTCATTTAATGATGCGAATGGTCTCCTGATCCTTCTGCGCAATGCATTTCCCAATTTGGGCGATTCTCGAACAACACTGGACGATAGAACTTTTGCAACCATGCGCCCACCCAACTTACTGAACGCAGACTGAAAATTAGAAATCTTCTTAAGATATTCAGACACTCGAAAGTTCCATCATGTAATTCGTTCCATGCATGTGCGTGAAATTGTTTCGGCGACTTCATTTATCAAACAAGTTCAGTAAGAATAAAAAAAAGCGAGAACAAGAAACCAACTCGTCGGTTCTTCGTAACGCTCGTTGAGGGTGAGAAATTTTGATTGTTGCGAAAATCGTCTTCGTGAAGATCGCGCTCACTGAAAAGTGACGAAATTTCATGCGGATACGACCTCATATGGTACGGCGCAAGCGTGTTACGTCTTTGTAGCTCTCTTATGCGATCGCTGTCAATGCTGTTTGATGAGCTGGCCGTTCTGCAAATTCTCATTCGTTTCAATCATTGATAATGAAATTGCCTGAATTTAATTCAGAACAATGGCGTTTTCATGTCGGTTTTTTATTTCTTCTCAAATCTTTAATCGTTTTTATCACCAACAAAACGTCAACGGTGCAATTTTGAGTACGTCGCAGAAAGTTATAGGTTTGAAAAAATAGACCAAAAAACATACGCATTATGGGAATTCAGCATTGACTGAGAGAACGTGATACTTTCGTCTGCTGATGGGTGTTCGATTAGGGTGGTCGACAGTATTCCTGGAAAACTGAGCCCGTACGTGGTTCTTCCTATAGTCCCTGAGACCATACTGCTTTCTTCATCGGCTGTATTAAGTCTGATGACGCCTGAAAATAGAAAGCAGTAAATGGGAGGTAATGTCGTTGTCAGATTTTGCGCCTTCATCCAACAAATCACTCGGTTCAGTGACATAAACACGGGTCATTAATGCATTACTATGGTTGTGAAAGTTAAGTCTACGATCAACGACTTCTGTTGTTTCCACAGCAAAATTGACCGACGCTCGACTTTGTTGAGTGGGTAACAGAAAAGAACAGAAACTGACCGGATTCGTGACATAGTGGAGGAGCTTTTCTACTTTGAACCATCTCTTCTTGAAGCACTGCATAGCGTTTCGCCTCCAGCTGGAGGTTCGTCTCCAGCTCGTTCTGCTTTTCTTTCAGTTTCTGGTATTCTCTGTGCTGCTGATCCGCTTTTTCAGTTGCTTCTTGGCATCGTCGTTTCAGATCTTCCTTCTCGAATGCAAAGTCTGAATAAAAGCTTATCAAAATACACCAATCAAAATATTCAGTGCTCGAAAGAAGTGGAAAAATTGCAGCTGTAAAAATTTCCAAGTAACAAAAATGTTACTTACAAAATACTTTTCGGAGATATTCCTAGCACTTCAATTTCGAAATATCCAATCAAAATTCATCAGCTTTCAAAATTTCGAATCCTCAGTTCACTATTCAGGAGTGTGAATATTACGCGGAGATATTCAATAAATATAAATGAAAATAACGATAAAAACAGAACATTGAGTTACCGTCAAGTTGCTTTTGCATTTTTTTATTCGTCTCCCGTTCTTCAGCCAATAGTTGGCTAAGGTGTTCCATATTGCTCTTGAAGCACACAGCATTCGCTTTTTGCTCATCCCTCTCACGCAATACACTCTCGTTTATCGCCTCAATACCTGATAACTTCTCCTCGTAGCGAGACGCTCTCATTTCATACTGAAACAATAACTATCTAAAACAACCACCAAAGATTTCAGGGCATTTTCCATTGGTGATAATACAACAACCGAAATATGCATAATGCGAAATTCAATTGTAAGTTTCGATGAGACAAGAGAAATGTTCAGCTGAAAAACTTGATCACCTTTTGACGCATTGTTGCCATCATTCGAATTTGTTCGCTAATGATCGCATCTTTTTGTTTACGCTGAAATGAAATTTAGACCAAGTTCATGGTTTCGCATAGTTGACAGCAGTAATCAAATGCTTATGATCTCAATAAGCGGTCACCGTCAGTCATATAACTGGTATGATTTTAAATAACTTCAAAGATAATTATTCAAAAACTCTAAGAAACAATTTTATGAAAGATATACATCATTTTTCAGTTGTTCTATTTGTCTTTTGTATCCGAATTCCCGTTGCTCCTCATAGGAGGCTCGTCGAACAAGTTCCTCGGATAGATTCGCATGCATCTGCTTCAATTCAGTTGCTTCTTCCCATAAGCTGTTGTGCTCGCGACGTATTTGATCCAACTATAAACTTACAAGTGAACAGTCTTGCACTGAGTTTTCATACTTAAAATTGCTCAGTAAATTTCGTCTACAATTCAAAATTACAAAAATAATCAAAGCATACAAGCAGTAAAATTCGAACAAACAACATCTACACATAACTTCAATAAGAGACAAACTAGAGAAGTTTTCCCACCTCACTCTTCAGAAGTGCGTCTTTATGTGCGGCTATTTCCGATTGTGAAACCTAAAAGGCATATTATTACTAAAAATTTTAGTATGGTACAGCTGCACACTAAAATTTTTTTCTTTCCAAAGATTGTTCACAAAAGCGCTGAAAAAGTCAAAAAAAATTTAAAAACCAACCTTAGCGTCTTCCAGGCGATTGATCTGTTCACTTAGCGTCTTCATTTGTGCATTCATTTTCTTCTGCTCACATTCAGCCTGAAGGATTGAAAAGATTTACAAAATATTAAAATAATGAATGACAGAACCAGACTTTGATGAGTAAAATCTAATAAAACACAAATAAATCTCACGATCGGCTATTTGTAAGATTTTAAGGAATATTTTAAAATGTGCACCGAAAATTACGAACCAATTCACGATCGTGAACCAATTTCTGACGAAGCTCTTTAATTGTTGTGTTGTAGTCGTTGACTTTCTTTTCCAGTTCTTCGTTCCGACCAACCAACGCTGTCAGCTGACGTTGTGCTTCAGCGCACTTATCATTGTTCTCCATTTCGAGTTCATTGACTAAGCTCACCTTTTCAGCCAACTATAATCAACGAGTAAACATAGCAACCGACTTTCGAAGTATTTGAAGAAATATTTTACTGCCGATGAGCAATCAATTAGTCTCTCACTCTATCTATCCGACTAAGTCAAAGAATATACCTGAGAGTTTCTACTGAAAAAAAAACCGACGAATCTAGCGTCGTCGAAAAAAAAAAGATTCATTAGAAATTGCACACACACACCTCCGATAACAATTCCTCTTCTCGTTTCTTTGAAGATTCCTTCTGAGAGGCCAGCTGTACCTTCACATCTTCACGTTCCTTTACCACTGACGATAAGCGAATTTCTAAGTCTGCCTTCTAAAAAACATTATTGTTCAATGATCAAATCATAAAAACTGATATCTTCCTCGACGCATCAATGAAGACTTTTGAAGTTACGTTCATTGGGACACGCGAAAAAACACCTGATAATGAAAACGTATCATAATGCAGAAGAGTGTGACAACCAAACAATTTCAAGTACCTCTTTCGCAGCAAACTCTTTCGCCTCTTCTGAATGACGCTCGAGTTTTTGAAGTGCGTCTTTGAGTGTATCAATTTGTCGTTGATATTCTGCTTTCTCAGCTGACCATTGTTTCATCTATAACTGGATGAATAAAGTTCATAGTCAAATGTTTTGATGAAGCGTCACCAAAATTGATCTCTCTCTAATCATAACACAATTTCGAGTAAACAGCAGAATGCGTACATCGTTGCATTTAGTTGTGTCGTGTGACTCGAACAAATCATTGCATTCAATCGGAAAGAAATGAAGCGAATACCGCAAGCGATGCTTACCCTCGAGATTGAATCCTTATGAAGCGAGTTCAATTCATTCTTCTGACACTCGAATCGCTCCCTCAATTTTGACATCTCTTTTTCGCATTCCTCAAGCTCCCTTTGTGTTGTTTCCGAACTGGCCATTAAGTTCATTTTCTCAGTAACAACCTAAACCACGATCATGGTATTTTTTTCATCATTGCACATGAGTAATTTTTGAAGACTCCGATAGAAAATGATTCGAATGAATGAACGAAGTGGTCACAAATAGAAGAAAACATGTTCTGGAACTGCTCAAACCTGTTTGAATGATTCTTGCAGTTCAGTGAGTGATTCAGTGATCGACTGGTTTTCGGTTGACACTTGGCTGAGTTTTGTTCGCTCAAATTTGAGTTCGGATTGCGATGAGAATAACTGCCTTTCAACATCCGAAAGTTTCATTCTCAACTTTCGAATTTCTTCGCACTGCTTCTCTCGCTCTTCTAACACTTGCTTCATTTGCATATCCAGCTAAAGAAATCTCTATTTATCTCAGAAGCTGATCATCACCCATATCGAAACACATTTTACAACTGTAATTTATGAAGAAGTCATCTTTAAATATCAAGAAATATGTGGACCAATTGATCAAGTATGCTTTTTGCAGTGACGAAGTAGTAAGGAGTATTGGAACATGTTAGCGAAAAATACAACGGATGGAGTGCTTGTCATTTGTACCTCTTGTTTGGTTTGTTGCTCTTCAAGTTTTCGCTCTTGAAGGCTCAGTTCAGTGGCCAGATCTTGACATCGGTCCACTTGTAGCGATAATTGAAAGTCGTAAGCTTGTTTCTGAAAACATATTAGTCAACGATTGAATTGATCAAGTGAATATTCGGCAGAATCAATCAGAACAAAGTAAAATGAAAGTTAATCTCTAATTATTTTACTCACCTCATCGTGTATCCTTTCTCTCAATCCTTCAAGCGTCATTTTCAATTCATCGATTTCATTGTTTCGAATCTCCAACAACCGTTTCATTTCATTGATGGAATCCGTTTTATTTTGCAAATCCTTCAACGAATAATTATCCTTTTAATGTCTTCTAATTTAATCATACAACATAAGGGTTATACCACTTCTATACCACACGAATTGAAAGCGAACATGAACGTTATACGTAAAAGAATCGCCTGCATTCATTCAGCATAAGCACGAAACAATCAACATAAATGAGTCATAACGAAACGATTCAATATCGTTTGTTCGTCCGATGTTATCAAAACTAACTTTTAACACATAATACGTCAATACATGTAAACATTTCAGTTTCTGGAACTATGCAAGAAGCAATTCGCTGCATTAATCATTACCATCCAAGAAATGATAATTTGTAAATAACACTTAAATTCACTACGAATGTTTCATAATGAAATAGTTCACCTGATAAAGACGTTCATTCTGTTGGTTAGAATCGGTGAGCTTCTTCATCAACGCTTGATTCTGAGTACGTTCACTTTCCAACTGGCCGTTTTTTTCGCTCAATTCGTAATCGGAACGTCTCAGAACCGTCTTCAAAAAAACAGACCATATAATATGGCAAACCAATAATCATCCTGATAGCAATAATTTTCTTCGAACTGCCGCATTATGGGACAGAAAAATTGCTTTTAACGCACAGCAAATAACAAAACAATTTTAAAATCCCCGCTTCATTAGAAAAAAATGCAAACGTGATGCATTCAATCCTGTCAACTAGTCCCATGCAGAATGTTTACTCTAAAGAAAACCTCTGTGAAGAGAATGAATAATGCTGCAAATATTGCTAAGTACTATCAGAAGTAACCTCTTGAATCAGCTTCATTTCCATCAAATCGTCGATTTTTCTCTTCGACTCTTTGACGGCTTCTGCGTTCATGAACGCCTTTTGTTTCCATTCTTCCGATTCAACTTTGGCCAAGTGCGATTCCTTTCGCAATCGTTCCGTTACGGACGCCATATCGTCCGCTCTACAAACGACAATTACAATAATAAATTGCATTTTTATATCAATGAAATGGTTAATAAGCCAAAATTATTCACGACTGACAACAAATAAAACAAGAATGATTATGCAACGTTCTGAAATTAAATTTCACATAACACTTTATATCGATTTCAACTAAACGAATGTTCTCAACAAAGAATCAGTAAATCAAAAGAGAAGATTAATGGTAAGAGTTATAACAAGGACCGTTTTGAAAGCTTCAATATCTCAGCGTTCAAACTTGACACTCGCCCCTCCAGATCATCTTTCTCGCATTCCAAGCAATTGATTCGCTCGCGATAATTCTGAAGCAATAAAGTTATGAAAGCATTTGCATCGTATATCTGATATGAACCAGCAAAAATCCGTTGTCAAGTTCTACTACTGATAGAAGAAGAGAATTACTTTAATCTCGCGTTCTTTTTGACGCAGAATACGTGCGTCTCGAATTCTTGGTGAAGACAGCGATTCAGCGAGAGGACTCTGCCTTGTGAGTGAATGATGATGATATCTACGTGTTGTTGTAAAACCCGACGGTCGAACTCTTGACAAAGTCTGCAATTAATCTTCCTAATGAAGTCTGATAGTTAGTATCAAAACCTAGAACAATTTCCGAGTCTTCCTTAAGACATATGAACAAGCTCATTTTCGACTTGGAATCGAGCAAAATAATCAGTATGATCAAGAATTTTAGAAGCGTTCATACCACAAGGAAATACCCAATAAGATTGACGAATAAAGTCAACTCATACTACATCAACCTTCAAAGCAGGTAATTTAAGAGGATCTTCTGTGCGGCTCACACGAGGAAAGCTCACGTCTAATCATGATTTATAATGGGTATTTAATGAATTCGTCACTCGAACCTGATCACATCAAAAACACAATACGTACTTTTGGTGTTGATGGCGTTCCATCTTGAACGCTTGGTTCAGCTTGAAGACCCTGTGACAAGATTGATGGCCACGAGTCAATTGGATCCCAATTTGGCTGATCGTCGATATGAAGAAAGATGGCGTTGAGATGCTCGAATATATGGGAACTCAAGCCGTAATTGTCGTACAACAACTGCTCGTGTGTTATTCGCATCTCGTTTATCAACCCCACCAAAAATTTGACCACCTCGAATTTATTGCCATCCGACGCCTGTTCAACACTCAACTGGTCGATAATCGATGAATCGTTCGAGACCTTCTTCAAATATTCCATCGCTTCCGAATACGCCCTCTTCGACGAATCGCACGTAACCAAGCGTTTCTGACCAGTTTCCCTAAAAAGCATTCATCAGTTATCCATTTCGTATACCTTCACTTAATTTTAGCATTGATGAATTAAACCTACTATTAAGCATTTCACCGTTTCTTAATACATATTCATTGTTTTAGTTTTAATTGCAAATCCTTGGCATATAAACGTATTTCTGAAAAGGCTCTCAATTAAATATGATGAAGCAAGAGCGATTCGAACGATTCTAAATTAATCACTGGTTGTATGAATATGAAGAGGATCGTACATGAAAGAAACAATTGAAGAAATATGTCCTCGCCACAAGTCGTAAAATTCGCGAACTGGTTCCACGCCCAAACTGACGCCGAACCCGACGACCTGAACTCATATAAGGTCTTGAAATGAACGTAAAAAAGGATATGTGAAATATTGCTTGGTTCAGAGTTACGTTTAGATCATAATTTATATTCGATGAGGTTGTTTGATCATCTATCTATTCAAAGATTGCCTAAATTTTCGTATGAGTAATTGCAGAGAAAAAAGTGATCAAACTGCATGACTCCATCTGTTGCCCCAGTTTATGTTTTGCGACGAAAAGCTTGCCCTCGAGGCATGATCATAACAGAAACAAGATTGTGTGATATGAGAGAATGACTGTGAGCAGAAAACAAAGAACGCGAATATAGAAATAATGATAGGAAGTTTTCCGTGGTTTTGCTTCTTAGCCGATGCAAAACACCAGGAATATGCTAACAAAATGAAGAGGAACTCTAAAAATTTGAAAGAACCTAGAAAAGTGAATTATTGCATGATAGATAAAGTTATTCATAAACGGCAGTAACATGAAAGCTATAAAGCAGAAATATTTTCCTCTTTTCTTTCTGGAAAAGTGGAAAATATTTCCTCAGAAATATTTTCCATTTTCCACTTTTCAGAAATATTTTCCACTTGGATTATAAATTATTACTTGGACATCGAGTGGTTGTTTCGTCAATCGCAGTGAGCGATCGGCGGAATATTTATTTTATTAGAGTAATGATTATTTATTGAATTGGTATTTGACTACGTTTACTTATGCAAAGTATTCACGGCGACTAATTATTTACTCGGTTGTGTTCGCTTGGCCTGCTCGCCTGGCCAGCGGGGTGGCGTAAATTGAGGCTAAAACAACATGCACGGAAACGTGAGCATTGTGGCCAGCAAGGCTACAGACATTTGATAGCCTGGCCAATCCAGGTAATCAAAGTAATTTTCAACTCACCCAATCTTTGACAGCATTCGCACGATCCTTGTTCATCTCTCTGGAATAGTACAAAAATTAAGTGAATTATACAGTTTAGAATTACTTTAGACGATGAGCAGTTGGTTTTTCGATCGTTCTATGCGATCGGTAAAATGTTTCTCATTGTTGCGATTGTTTAGTGGATTGTTGTTGGTACTCGGCTGGATTTAATTATACAAATTATCTATGGCAGCAGGCACTCGTTATTGGATGATTGTGGAGTGCTTTTATAAGCCGATTGCTATGGATCTACTCGATTACATTAATCGCTTATTATTGATAACGAAAGATTACTGATAATGTATCTTCGGGCTCCTTCTGAGTCTCTCTCCCTAGAAATCATTAGGCAATATAGGAGAGCAGCCCAAAATCTCTGTGCTTGCCAGATCAATAATCCAAGTTTGAATTTCATGAAGACAGATGATTCCAAATGCTATTATCGTTAGCTGCGCGGAAAGAAGAATGCCAAGGAAGGAAGAATGTGATATTAGTGATACTGGAAGTGATATTGGTGATAACAAAGAGGCATAACTCGTAATGAGTTTGATTTGCTGATTAAATAAATACACGTTTGCCAGAGTCTTAACCACGACGGGATGTAAGGAATCCTAGTTTTTGCTGAGGTTCCGTAAAAATGTCTCTTCACTCTGACGGAAATCCATAGTCAACGACCATAAAACGCATCAACAATGAGATTACTAGCCATCAGGACGGGAGATGGCTCCCTTAAGAAATACAACCATGAGCACCAATATTCGATAACGTGATTACTCCAGTGGCTAAGCAGTAAATGCGACTAATTGCTATACAGACTAATGAAATCATTACATGACCTTAATGATATGGTAACTACATTCTGAGACCCTAAGGTGACGAAGCAATATGAAACACGTATCCTGCGGTACCAATAACACAGTGAATTTGCTAAAATTGGTTTATCTACAATTAGCGTAATTTTTATTAAAAACCATGAATGAATGAATGTTGGTTATTTCAAATCAAAAAATCGTTTTTGGCGCCAGTTCGAACAGTTTCACGCTATACACGGTCGGTTGGGTATGTTTGACGATGCTGTTCTTGCGAACTCAGGCCGTCCTTTTGGCATATTTGGCGGATTGGTAGTGCCTAGGATTTGCAAAATCCCGACGTTTCTTCAATCCCGGGATCAACCTTTGATCTTGAGATTATCTTGGGATCGAACATGATAGAGGGTAAACAGCAAAGATGACTGCATGTGAATGAGATGGGAATGATTAAGGCTTGCTTCAAAATGGGCATACTATCAAAACTCACACAAATTGACCTGTTTTATCAAACCTCGAGACCCCGGGATTTTTCAAATCTAAATCCCGGGATCGAGATCATAACTGAAATCCCGGGATCTCGGGATCCCATGCAAATGCTAGTGCTCAAATGCGTCTAAGACATTTACAAGCGCATAGTCGGTCAACCAAACTTCGTTTCGGTTCGATTTTTAAGCAATGCATATGCATGTTCATCATTGTGTGTTTGTATTGGGAAATGCAGACTATTTGATATACTTGGAGAATATTTATCATTGTTTTATCAGTGTTTACGCGTGAAACATTCGTGATATTAGTAATCAGTAAACTTAATTGAGCATTTGAAGATTATTAATGATATGCCTATTGGCATTGTTTCAATAGGATGGCTTGTGGCTTCGAAAGAGCTCTCGTTAATGAGAATTGCAAACGAGTGTTGTTTTTCATATCATGGATAATCTTGCGGTTAAATGTGTCTGTGCTGCAGGCAACCGCCCGAACTTTGGATGAGCTTCATTCCTGTGCACTCAGTTTCATTGTTTGCTGGAATTGATACAGCAGTGAATCTGAGGCTAAGCCCCGTGGTGAGCCTCACTGGAATGCAGAGACTAGACTTTGCTTGAGGCTGGTGAATAAGCCGACCACTTTTATTGAACTCATTAACTACGATTACCACATTATAATGTCTCCAACCTAAAGAAAAAGATTGCCGAATGTCGGCATTTATTAAATCAAATAATATTAGGCTGAATATTCATTTCGAATTGTCGATGTATATCAGTTTATGTCAAGTAGTTCTCCACCTCAACGCACCTAACAATGTGTCTCATAATGGAGAAGGGAAGAGGTTCTTTTTTTCAGGCTTAGCGTGGACCCTTTGTGCGATTTTCGATTCGGTTGGAGATGGCGCTACAGGGTCAGTTGATGAAAGTTGAGTTTAAATTTTCATGAGGTGAACGTTTTTGTATCCGCTGTATTCAGTGTTATATGAAATGTTTGCAGATGTACGAAATAAACGAGAATTACTGCGTCCACTAGATGTTGATGATGGATTGATCAGTACCTCCGTGACCACTACTACGGAAATATGTGAGCTTAAAGGTATGTCAACCATATGACTTTAATGTTACTTTGTTTTTTTTTTATTGGTTACCTAAGAAGCATTTGCATATTTAAAGTAAGTTTAATTTAATTGTATTTACTGAAAACCACGTTAAGTTTAATTTCTTGCCGAGAGCTGAAGCAATTTTGAGAATATTTTGAAGAATAAAATGGTCATTATTATTCCCAGCATTACGAAGAGTCATTGGTTTCGTATTTTTTCAGATATAGAATTCATAGACGGGAAATTGATACACAATGGATATATTTACAACCATCAAAAGCGAGGTAACAGATGGATATGCGTGAAGCGGCGGGCCGGATGTAGGGGTACGGCTGTGATTCGTGAAACAACTAGGGAAATCATTCAACACAATCATCGTCCAGAACCGTGTGATAGTGAGGTGTTGAGATGTCGAAGTGTTTTGAAACAGAGAGCACTGACATCGAATGAACCACCTGCAGTCATGTTGGGTGATGTGTTGAACCAAATCAGCTATGAAGCGAGAGTAAAAATGGGCAATCTTTCGAGTTGGAAACGTTTTATTCAAAGGCATCGTAGCTCTTGCCCGCCAGAGGCAGTCAAAAGGTGATCATACCCCACTAATATGAAATATAACCTCATTGCTGAAGTACCACGACGATATTGTTATTTGTCACCGCTGTTTTGCATTGCTAGTTTTCACTGAGCGAATTACAATAATATGAAGTAGAATAACCAAGCCACTGGTAATTTTCGCTCAACCTATCAGCCTGGAACTGAAAAATAGTTTCAGTTTTATTGTGAACGTCAATTTTCAATTCGTGCCTTGAATGCCACCTACAGTGTTCGTTTTCAGAACTATTGTAAAGCAAGAAAGGCTAATCAGTACTAAATATATGAGGCGGAGTGTAGGCGTTCAAGTGAATGTGTCCGAACGAGTGGGCAAAGTTGATCGGGGAACACAAACGCGGCCACGTTCTGATCCTTTGACCCCCAAAGTTGTATACAAATTCATTACGGATGAAGAAGTCGATGTGGATGAAATCAGTTAATACTTTTCTTGTGAATTAGTGATATTTGAGAATGTGGGTAGGATTTTTGGAATGGAATTCTGTTGCTGTACAGTCAGAATTGCATGATGCGAAACTATTAAACGAGAAAAATCAAATGTCAAATATAGCAGAAATCGTAGCAGGTGAAAACAACAGTCCTTGAAATTTGTATTGAACATGAATTTGACTCAACGCTATCGAATCTGACCATGTGTAAGTTTAATTGTTAAGAATGTGAGTGTTATACTATCGAAACGAATTCAGTTTCTTTTGATACCATGCTGGGTTTCTCGGCTGTTTAAGTTTTCATTGCATACCATTCCATGTTATGAATTTTAGTGAGTGAGTAGTTCTGTTTCTTTTAAATTCATTTTATTATAATTATTTCTAGTTTCAGTTGATATTTAAAAATTATTGGTTAAACGACGGTGCCGGTGTTGGAAGAAAGTGGAATGCGGAATACGTTTGAATTTCTTGCTGAGAACTTGCATTTGATCTGCTCGAATAAACGAGCAAATTATAAAATGTTTGTATGCTGCTGTAGCAGAAAGGAAAAAAAAAGAAGACTTTTGAAGTATTATTTTTGGAACGAAACGCTTCGGTTTTTCAGGAGGGAGCCCCTCGATATGAGAATGTAAATAAATTGGACTAAATAATTGAATTGTTACTAACATATTCGTGGTTATTATCAGCACATTACGAGCTATTGTATGCACTTACTATTGTTACAATTGTTACAGTAATTATGACACTTGTTATGTTATATATTCACGTTTTATCTTATCAGAATATTCGTCAAATTGTTATCAGTGTTTGAATGAAGCAATCGCAAGTATATTTATATGTCGTTGTTAGGTTAATTGCTGTGTGAATTGAGTTTGTTTTTGCAACGTATTTGCCATGGAAAATTGCTTTTTTTTCATTTTCTTATGATGTATGGTTTGTTTTCTTACGATATCAACAAATGTTGCGTCTATAGTAATTTTATACATTATGTTTACTTCCGCTTCTCTTTTCATTCGAAACTACTATTTCATTTTTGTGGTTTTAAATGCACATTAGTGAATGCTACAGTAAGGTTTTCGTTAAACTTCTAACATGTACATGTGTCAATGTATACATATCCTATACTGTGGAACGTTTATGGAAATGATGAAAGAAATTCTCTTTCAAATAAACTTTGAAAAAAGCTGTGCTTAACCAAATTTTTGCCATCCTTTGCAAGCCGTTCCAGTTTCGATTAGATTTTCTATGCTTGGTTTTCAAATATGACTTATTTTCAAATATTTCAAATATGATTTCGTGGGTTTGGTCGTTTCGTTTGTTTCAAATATGGCTCAGTTTGGGGTGATTATCGTGTTCAGATGAAATCAAGAAGTGATGCTCATCTCTTAGCATCACTTCATGAAAACACTTCAACATTCATTGTGCTAAAGAGTAATTTTTGCCTTCGCAATGTCATTATTTACGATGAATGCAGTTAGTTCAATTTTTGAGAATTTTCCCCACACTATCCCAGTGTGGGGAAAAGTCTCAAAAAATATCTCAGCTGAAACGTTTGCAAGACATTTCGACAAAATGAATATCTTATGAAGAATAAATATATTTTTTTCTCAACTTGAAAGGTAATCAAGTGGGGTATGTGGTCTGTTGATAGCGTAACGCTAACAATAAGAACAATCAGTGAAACGCGAATGAATTCATTCTGAATAATGAAGTGATTAGTGAAATTATGAAAAAAAGAGTTGAAAAGAATGCAGAAGAATCGACAATCTGAAAAAAAGTTTTGACGGAAATTGGAAGCTGACGATGAGCTCCTAGTTACAACTCGCATTATAAACTGCAGTATTAGCGATAAACAGCTCACGATGAATATAAGAGATAATATACGATTAATACGCGTTTTGTAATATAAGCACACAATGGGGAGCATGCGTTTACATTGCTCAAAAATCAGAACGAAATGAACTTTGGGTGACTGCTATGGGCTTGCAATGGTCGTAGCTACATGCATTTGTCGTAGATTCATTCAAATCAAGTGTTCATCTTAAGTTGCGCTCATTCATTTTTTTTTCGTTTCTTTATTTTTTCTGAATTGAAATTTCGTCGAGTACTGGACTGTGTAGTTTATATTAGATCACATTCGTTTTAATGGAGCATCGTGCTGAAATAATGCAGATTACATGGTGCTGAAGACGTTTTCGATCGTTTTGGTTAATTTGTTGAGGAACTCTTACAGGCTTAGGATCATTCGGGGAGAATCGAGGAGTGAATTATGAATCAATTGGTTGCATACGAAAGTGATGACGAATCACCTGAGAGAAGGAGATCACGTGAGGAATTCGTAAGGGAAGCTGTTGATTTAGGTGAGTTTCCTGTGTGTTCATTTCAATGGAAGATTTTTGCTCAAAGTTTAATTCATTGCTCAACTTCCTTCCATTTGAAGTTTAGTCGTTCGATAAAACAACTGATGCTTGAAAATCAATATTCGCATTGAAATAAATGTTAAGTCGCTATTCTCAGTGAGGTTGTTTCAATAGTGCATCTGCCACTTAATTAAGTTTGAAGGATTTTTATCCTGTTGAAAGATTTTTATTTTCTCAATAATTATCACTCAGAATGCAGATAGTACTTGAATTTTTACAAATCTGCGAATTCTCCGTTGTTTGAATTGCTGCTTATAGGTGGTGATGTATCAGCGGACACAAGGAAGAAACATTATTCGAACAAAGGCCGAAAGAATTCCGAGCGTTGGACAGGTGATTATTTATTTCGGCCCAGCTTTTCCTTCTTATTGTTCATGCAGTCGCAAGAAAGAAGTTGCCATTTTGTATAAAATGGTTGCAAAATTGAAATCCAGCATCCTTGATTTTCACATTTATTGATAACTTTCTGACGTAATCTGTTGCGTTATAGTAAAGTTTCAGAGCATCGCCACACACTCACACAATACGAAAATTTGAATTCTTTTCAAGTGAGATTATCCGTCGGTCACAGAAACACTCATTTTTCTTCACCGATTGCATAGGAACGTTTTTGAGAAGCTAGGATATAGAGCAGAGAAGACGTGCAAGCAGTTGAAAGAAACTAATTTTAGCATCCGACGACGAAGGGGATGCTCGTGAAGGATCTTCTCGTGAGACTTCTTCACACTCATCGGATTCATCAAGTGTTGGTGAGCAACCGCCTCCACCGAAACGCTTCAGCCCGTTTCCTTCGGAACGATCGGTTCAAAGCGATGGCGGTGCATTATCGCATTCGGCATCAGTCAAAAATGTTCGCGCGCTCAGTCGAATGCCAGTCACGCAAAGTCAGACGTCGTTGGTTTCATATGGTGGCGCAGGTGAAGAAGAAGATGCCGATGATCAGTTTGCTAAAGGTTGAGTATTTTTATTCTGTTCGCAAAATTTTGCAGACGATCACATGTTTTCACTGGTTAAAGTATTAGTAATTTTGTCATCATATTCACTATTGAATTTGAAACAGAAACATGTTTCCGTAGGTTTGTGAATTGAGAAAAGTGGACATGAGCAGAGAGGATGACATTATTTATTCGATTGTTCCTGTGAGGATCAGATTCGGTTTCGATTGCTTTCAGTGTTGATGCGATAAGGTAAGGTGCGTTAGTAATGGATCTTCGTAACTTGTTACATTGGTGGTTTCAGCCGACAAGAAAGCAGCAGCCGAATTCAAGTCACGCCTCATCTCACCACCACGAAGTCGATCAGTGACTGTTGAACCGAAGCCACCGCCCGGACATGACGGCCACGAGGATAGCAGATCACCGGACGAGATTGCAGTTGATAGTGCGCTAGAGGAAGGTTTGAGAGAGCTCCGAGAACATAACGTTGTAAGTTATCTGGCTCTAAAGTAATAATACTAATAACAAATTGATAGTTGATGGGTAGTAATAATGCAGTAAAATGTGTGCATAATTGCTGGTTGGTATTTGCAAAAAAACCGGAATTCGTCCAGGTGATGATGGTTGTCTTGTTGAAGTGAACGTAGTGATAATATTCCTGATAAAACAATAATGATGACAACACTCATGCAGTCTTGATAAACGTTTTCAGCGAGGTACTGACAGCACAGTTGGAAGTCCGAATCAAAGTTCCGTGGAAGGACACGAGAGCCCATCTGCGCAAGAATTGCTTGCCGAAGTAACGTTGCCCCCGTCACCGGTTGAGAAATGCTCTAGAGAACTTGAGGTTTTAGTTTTTGTATGAGCATCTTGAACCTATATCAGCCCGGATTGCTTTTATTCATAAATAATGAAATATGATTAGGTTCATGTCACTTGTGATGCGAGAAACTACGAGCGATAGTAAAAACGTCGAAACTAATCCACATTCGCGTTAATGATATGATTTTGCTTTTTTTGTATATGTATTATAGTACGACCATGAACAATGTGTTCAAATCTGTAACACGGGTTAAATGTGGAGACTTGAGCAAGTTATCTGTGATGTCTATCAAATTCTATGACCAACTAAAAGACTATGCTGAGTTGACCACAAACAAATTATCGGAACTCATTCAAACGCTTACATAGGGTCATATTTCTGATCTCAATTGCTGGGTATTACCAACAGCTTACCATTTTAATGTCGTATCATTTAGAATTTTATCCCATTTTTGTTATTTTTTAGTTGCAATTCGAAAAATATTTTGCACGGAAGGCGAACGGTATGGATTTGAATTTATCGATCCAGTTGAGACAAGACTTCAAGAATCCATCAATTTATGAGCGATTAATTGAAGCCTTTGAAGTGGACGAATTAGGATCGAATTTTGATCCATCCGTGTTCAATCCGCATGGTTTCACCGAAGATTGTTTCTATGATAATATTTGTTAGTTTCAGTGAGATTTGTTTTATTGCGTATCGTATGAAGTTTTAATTGATCATGTAAGAATTCGTTATAAGTGATAACAAATTTTTTTGGTAAGAAATATGTGGTGGTATGTAAGAAGATTTATTTGATAATTGTATTAAAATGGTAACTTCTGTTCATTTTACAGCCGTAATGCAAAAAGAAGTAATGGAAAAGTATATGGCAAATGCAGAAAAGAAATCAGCGGTGAGTGGTGGTGCGAACGCTGCAGTGGATTCATCAAAGGGTTCGGATGTGAAAAGGAAATCCAGATTTGAGGGGAACAAGAAACATTGATCTCGTTTAGTTAACACTGTTCATCAGTTTTCTTGAAACCTATTCATGATTTCATTGTGTCAATTGATTTTATCTCATGATCGTATTTGAATTTCAATAATCTATTTCGTCTTTTGATGAATTAATATATTTGAAATTATTTAACGTATTTTATTTGATTCATCTACTTCGTTGATTTTTTATATCTCTCACCAGTGAATTGTTCATTTTCTTAAATTGCTGTTGTCGTTGTTGTTGTTGTTGGTGTTAACCGTTTGATTTTGTTCCTTGACTAGATCCTGTTCATTTAAGTTGTTGTATTGATTACATTGTTTGCATACATTCGCAATAGGATATTCATCGATTTTAAGTCTCATCGTGAGTATTCATATTCCTCAAATGTTTACATATAATGAATTGTTTAATGTTTCCATTTTCTGAATCGAGCGTTTGTTATGTTAATTTGGCAACAGTTCTTGTGTTTTTTTTTTTTTTGGAAATATGAACTGAAATTGGAGAAGATGAGAAAATGTTTCATAAACGAGTAAATAATAAATTCATTCATCTGTATTCAAACATTGTTCTTGCACATTTTCCCTATTTTATCATTCATTTGATCAGTGAGTTGGCTCAGCATCCGCTTCGAGTCACTTCGAGTTTCCTTTTTCATATTGTCATCGTTCGAGTATCGCAAGTTTTTGCGTTGTAGAATATGAGAAGCCATTGTAGAATCAAGGAATTTCACTGAAATTTATGAAAATCAAATGGAGCTAATGGAAATCAGCTGCTGCATGTTACAATAAATTTCTCTTCACCATTCTAATGAACAAAAATCGCGGACGTTCGCTACTAATTCACAAGAATTTGTAGACAACTTTTGAATTATTTTTCACTGATAGTGTTGCGATGTTACTTTAGGATTCGCTCACTGTGTGCACATAGCTTTCGGAGTGATTTTGTCGGAGTTGAATTCAAGTTTCTTCGTGTTTTCAATTCGACTGGTTCATTTCAATCGCAGCATTTTAGTGGGTCTGGATGTGCAGTCAGCATCCGTGCATCGTAAGGCAAGGAAGGACACTTTTGTGAGAAACTGTGATGAATTGTTTCGGTAGAAGTGTCTTGTGCATTCCGCTTGCACGAAGCGGAATACCGTGCATTCGTTGTGCTCACTGGCGATCACCGCAACTATCGTCTGCAAGGCATCATTCACATTCAGCCGACCAAAGGTAGGATCTGCTGAGGAGTGCTCGCAAAATTTCGCATCCGTTTCAGATTTTTCGAACGATGTTGGAGTAATTTTCGAGAATTCAGTCTGGAATTCAGAGTGAATTTATCAAAAGTATTGATAAACGCGAAAGAAAAGTGGCAGATCTATAGATCACTATAGATCAATTGTAAACATTAATATAGCACTATAGGCGTTACGATCTTCAAGGTACCGGTACCCTCAATTTTTGCCGGTAACATATGAATTTCATTGCAGCATTCGATTGCTCAGAATCTCTACTTTCAGAAAAACATATAGTTTGCCGAGCGATTTTGCTTTCTTGAGGAGATATAGTTATTTTCTCAATGATATACGGTTTGCCATCTTCGAGCATACGGTATCCTCAAGTTTGCACAGTAACATATGTATATTTGTACACCAAGCGATCTAGCGGAATCTCTTGATTCGGAAGAACATTTTGCCGAGCGATTGTTGGCTGTCTCATAATGACTACTTGCTTTAACAAGTATTCGAAAGTAGATTCAATAGAACCGTCTTGAAAAGCATTCGAGACTCGAGATTACTTGATCAAGCGCACGTTGCAGTGTGTAGCTCTTACCGATCACAAATCTTGAATGTTTGGTTAATGTTGCGGTTGCTAGCTGCAAATCAGTTGCAAACTTCGATTTTAGTACATCAACGGCCGATGAGTATTTGGTTCGTGCTGCGACAACACCGCAAATACCCTCCACTCTCAAACAACTGGTATCAGTTCTTATCGATGGTACCATTCTGCATGAACCGGGTCAGCACCACTCGCATTTTCACACCGTTTCATCGCTTTAATCATTCGTTTATTTACTCATATTCATATGATTTTCATATTCATGCACACATTAATACTCATATTCTTCATGCACATATATCAGTACTCAAATTCATCTATAGATCACTAGAGATCAATTGTGATTTGTTAATTGAAGTGATCTATATTCATATTCATGCGCGCTTATCAAATCGCAATGGCGTTTAAACGTAACTGGACGACTCATAATTTAATCATAACGATAAGAAAAGAGTACATTATGCATTGGAGGAGTGTTGGTGCACGTACGATATTGACGAATGCGAAATATTTTTGTTCGACCACAAAGAGAGGTCAAATTGAATTTAGGACGATTCGTCATATTGAACAAACCGTTTGGCGTTTCTTGTGTTGGTTATAAGCAGAAGAATGGAGGTGTGTTCGGCGAATCACGTTTCGATCTAAGGCATCCGAAAGACGATGAAGAGAATGACGACGAGAGTGTCAATGAGGTACACCTGAAAAAGAAACTCTGCAATGAATATTTTGTTTGCAATCATACATATACACATAATTAGATGCGAGCCAGTTGAACATCTCATTGTCAGAATGATGCTCCATAGCATTATTGTAGCGATTCACAAAAATTTTACAAAAATTTCACGTTTCACAAAAAATTTCACGGGAGCAAGAATTTTTTGGGATTTTTGCTCCCGTGAAATTAAATTAAATTGATAAGTTTTCGATGCATCACAGTAGAACACAATTTTCGGTTCATTCTCCAGCATAACTGGGCAAGAGGGGTGGTGATCGTCAAGTGAATATGTTTTCATTATCTAGTCTCACATAAGAAAACGAACACGATAATTTAGGATGCGCCTTCGTTCCCAACCATTGAGATGGCTTTACCGTTTTTGGCCGAACGATTCGGTGAACCGAATCTATCGTTTTGCACTGGATTGAAGAGGTTTTCGCCATCAATTTTGATTCTTTTCTTACGAATTTGATCGCTTGATTTCAACAATTCAGAGATTATTATTCACCACATGCGTATATCGCATATGATTTTAAAAAGGAAAACATGAAACCAGGCGTTTGCCTAAAACGTGTTCAGTTATACTCGTAGCTTTCCGCTTGCCTTCGAGTGGAATTCATAAGAAATCTTCGCCCAGATCACATTTGTAGAATATAGCTTCAAGCTGAAACACCTAACAGTGGTATTGTCGCTTTGTTGAAGAGCTGAAAGTTTTCATGTTTCATATCATTAAATTTTCTGGTTGTCGGCTTGTAATGCTTTCGAAGGGTGGATGATTTGCTCATGAAAAATCGCCAGAATTCCGTCCTGAAAGTGAAATTTCGTTATTCATCTAAAGAAAAGAAAAAAGTGGTAACTGTTCATTGAGAACTCATCATAATCGGTTTTAATTCAGATATGTATCTGGTGCCATTGTGCTACCGGCCAATAAAGACGATTTTAAGAATATCATAAAAAGTATTCGGACGATTGCAACGGCACAATATGGTTACTCGCATAGAGCTTTGTGAGTTGACTTGAAAGCTGTGTTTTTGTTTCGTAGTGATTTGCTGATAATTCTCTGAGTTGCTTGAGTGACACTCAAATTAAGCTAACTATTTCTGGAATTATACAAGCATGGTGGATTTGTTATGGTTGCATGGATGAAATTTGCTTCTTACGATTGTGCATGTTTCAGAGCGATTTGTTTGGGTAAACCACGTGAGCAATCAGGTGAAGTGAGCGGCTATGCGACATTCGAAAGAGTTCGAAATCATTCAGAGGTGTGCAATAGTGATACCTACAATAAAAATTCTCCGCAGTTGTAATCGATTTGGGTTCGAGATCAATCGTTTCAAAGATCTGACCGGTTGAATGGCAGAGTTTTGAACTGTGACGCGAATTTCGGGAATATAATGAAGATTACGAAAAACAATCGTGCTTTAGCCAAACGAATGAAAAATTGAATAGGTCATCAAAAGAATGAGTTGATTCGTCACCTGAAAAGTTTTATTTCAAGTACATATTCGTGGCGGGTGGCAAGGCGAAACGTCGAGCTCGTAGTGGCAAGTTTGCAGTTTCTGGAAGTATGACGTATCGAGTGCTCGCCACCAAATATGGATGTTCCCTTGTGGATATTTCTTTTTCCAAATGTATATTCATTGAGCAATTCGATCGTTTTTGCGGCAATCTTAAGCAATAAAATTCACTTTAGAAAGTAACAATTCATGTGATAATATTTCAGTCAGTCGTCATTTACCCCGTTTAATGCTTACCGAGTTGCTTTGTCCAATTTTGGGTGATGCTTTATATATGCAACGAATTGTGGACATCAGCGGCGTGCCGAATTTGATTCAACCGAGTCAATTGTATCGTGCTAAAAAGCATCCAGTTCGTTTTTTTTGAGTTAACATATTTGTTTATTTGATCATTTGAAACGCTTTGATTAACGTTCAAAGACACTTGAAAGCAAGTAGTACAGAAAGTTGCTCAGATTGAACATCGGAACGTATTTCTTGAAAAAAAATATGAAGATGATTGGCGGAAAATTCATTTCAGTTAATCATAGCTGTTCTTTTTTGCATACAATTCGCTGAATTTGATCGCCTCACATTATATGAGCGAACAAGTCAAGAAAATCTCATCTGAATTCGTTTCGATTTCATGCGAACATATCATCACTTCTACAACGATTGAATATCAGCCAAGCGGATGCTTACTCTAAACTGCCATTGTTTTGGCATGTATGTCGAAGTACCTTTCCGCGATATGAGTACTCACAAGCGAACAACGATCGTGTTGATTTGGTGGCTAACGCACCACTTCCATGTAAGTTTTCAGAAGAAGTAGAAAGACATTCTGTAGCAATCTGTTGAGATGAATTCATCTCTGATCAATGACGCATCGATCTTGACCGCAATTAGATCATAATCATCATATTTCATTATGTGGAAAAGAACTTCACCATAGAATAATGCGTATAAAAGCATCCGAAGAACTTGCGAAAATCGCACATTCACGTTCTTTAGTATGAAGTGGTTTCGTTTTGTACTGTCCACGCGAAAAATCTTCATATTGGGCGATTGGGCGATTGGGCGACTTGAATGGATAGATATCTTATTGATGTAGACGTTATTGCTCTCTTGAGACTGAGAGTTATCATTTATTATCAGTTTGTAATATCTCATTGATGCATCGCACTCGTTATCAGTATCGCCTGATAATGGCAAGTACCTAATCATTTTAATCGGTTTCAGCTCATATGCTAGCAATGCTGGAATGTTTGGGTATGTCCGATGCGGCAGTGAAATATTTGAACGCTATCGCAGAGGAGGATGATTCGGAGAGGCGATTTTCGGGCGAGCAAAAGTTCTGATTCTGTGAACGTTCCGGACAATTACATCAGTCGTTGTGGCGATGCGTTTTCGGGAATGGTGTAATATTGAAATGGGATTGATCACTTATGATATAGTATGTGAGGTTAATGTGCAAGAGTATTACTAATGAGAGTAATAAAATTACTGCAATGATCAACCCTGATGAGCAATAGTAATGAAGTCAAAATGAGATTTAGTTGCTTCCTTATGCGTTCGTTCAATTGAACTAAAGGTGTAAAATGCAATTTAGTGTTCATTTGAAGATGGCGAATGGGTCATTTCAATCAGTCAATCAATCATTGTGATGAATCAACGGAATTGTTGGAATGGATGTTCCTTGTTCATATACGTAGTAAAAGGGATGATAGTTGTGGTAAGCATTAGGTGATAGGCAAGGGAAGACGTTGTATGTATGGATGGATGAGGAGTATATATCACGAATAGGAGGGAGGCTTTGGATGGATGGATATGTGGGGCTCTATCACTACCATGATCAAGCCGATCAAAATCGATATGAAACCGATCAGCTTCGTGGGTGGCAAATCCCGCCCACTAACAACAACAAATCAGCTTCAAAACATAAAACTTGAATCTCTTGTGCTTTTCATCGCACTCCTGGTTACCAGTTCTTAGCTCGATTTTTTTCCTACGCTATCAACTTTTCTCTAAAGAGACTTTATTGGCCCTAAAAAAGACTTGATTTCTCGTTGCAATTGATTCATGAGTATAGGTGATCGATGCTTGAGTAATTTGATCATTTGAGTGATTGAAAGCTTTCCATGAACCCTCCATATCCTCCTAGTTTAGGTACGTTTCTGACTGTATGTTTAAGCATGCATCTCGTGAGACTGTATTATTAGCCAAGCACGAAACCAGTTCAAGTGATCTAAACTACCTTCATAGATCATCAAACCAGCCCGTATCAAGCGTCAAAAGTATGATATTTCTCAGAACCAGTCGAAAAATAACTCTGATCCGTCCGTGATTGTTATTGGTAGATGTCATAGGATGAAGCATACGATATGATTGATAATTCCGGATATGTTTCAATGATTCGCTTGCAAATGCATCTTGATTATGCCTTGTTCACGAATCGAATTGCGTATCCATATAAAAGAATGAAGCATGCTGTATGTTTGTTAAGCTGATTTTTGTTCAGAATTGATTTGTCGTTATAATGGGTAATAAACATGTTATTGCTAGTTTCATCGTCACTTTCTAAACACTGTGCTGAATCGATAGGATGAGTTTTCGATTAGGTGATCATTGAAGCGAAGTGCATGAATATGCAATCAAAAGAAGCAAATTTCCGCGGGCTAAATGCGCGATATGAGCGTCATTGGAGATTGATTGACATAATCATGTTCATAATGTGAGTGATGAACGATTTGCAATGATGAACGATTTGTAAATTAATTCTAGTTGAATCCGACATAAAAAGTGCCGAAATTAGCTTGAAATCACTTTTACAGTGCCTTGAGGTATACATGCCAAGCATCACTGGTATTAGCTGCGTGGGTTTTTTTTTCATTAACTGCCCACTCTTACTGCGTATCGCTAGTGCTTTTGGATGCTTCCCGAATGATCAACCAGGCACTATTACATTGATCGACAAATGCCTGCATATATATGAGTATCTATGCGGGATAAATATGAACATGGAAATGCATTCGAAAGCTCAATGAATCTGCAAAGAAAAAGAATTTTTGGTTGATGAACTGTTTGCATTACTGAATAAGGAAGTGAGACTGAGAATTTTGATAGACCAATATGGAAAATAGGCACTCATTTAGCAAAGTTCTAACGATAGATAGCAGTATAATTCAATTGAAAAACTGAGGATGCATCAAATATTGCGTGAATTTTCCGTAGTTTTGATGTTCTTATCGAGTTAACTGATTCAGCGAACAACTTCATAAGGATCATCTCGATTGTGGATCAGATAATCACGATCATTGATTGCTGCTTTCGAATGTTTCCCTATAAAACGCTGATGTTCATTCAAGTAACCCAAATCGCTCAAGATTCGCAAATAAACAAATGAACAAGAAAAGATGCTTATTCCATGAGGAAATCTGAAAAATATTTGCAAAAATAAATATTTCGCATGTGTTAGTACAAACTGAATTTGGCTATCAACCAGTGTTTATGTGCTTGATGAGCTAAGGAAGAGATGTGATATATTGTAGTGATAAATGAAAGTGAAGATAATTAGCCGATGTGCGGTAACCTCAGAGATTAATTGAACGCAAAGATCAAACGCGAAGAGTAACGCCCATTTCGTGATTAGATTTCATATATAAGGAGACGTATCATTCTCATTTAATTGCTCAATCTTTTTTAGCAAAACTGTCGAAAAATGACTCGTCTATTTGATGGCGGTTGTTTTGGCCTTATCATTCACTTCAACGTTGCCATCGGCATTGGCTAAAACACCAGAGTATGGTTAGTTTCTGGACCTTGTTCAGTTGCAATTTTACTTCATCTTTGACGATAGCTCATGTTCAATGTGATAGTGATCATGGCAGTAGGGAAAAAGATATCAGTAACAATGCTAAACGAACGGGTTGCATTGTGTGCTAAGTGATTCATCCCAATGAACATACTCAGTTAACGAATAACAGATTCAAATTATCAGTGACTTGGTAAGATATATAATATGAGAAGATTGATAAAACTGATTGATAAAGTATAGCTTAAGTTTAGCAATGGAACCACTTGTTTCATTTTTAAGTGAAATTTCATTAAATTAAAGACTACAATTCTTTTCGCAAATTCATCTAGTTTATCTTTACTTCAAACGATCAGTTTGCCTTAGGCCAACAATAGAAGGATTTGAATGATCACTTTCAATCACTCCTCATTTCTTCAACTGCTTTCCTTTCTGTACCAACAATGAATGGCTCACTGATATACGATTGTCGGAATTCGAATGATCTTCGAGTTCAGTTTACTTTATTGAATTCTGACCTGAGATAGCGTGGAATGGATCGTAGCCGTTTCAGTTAGGGATGACAGCAGCAATTTCTTCAAGCAGTGATATTAGGCATTTCCGATAAATCATAATCTTTGTAGTCTTGATCTACGATAGGAAATTCTAGCCATGATGATCTATTGAGTTCTAATGATTTTGAAACGATCAACTGAAATTGTTGGAATAAAAAGCTTATATCGTTATCGTTATCACTGTAATTATTGTTATTATTTGAATAATTCTTGGAATTTCGTTCACTTTGTATATTTTTCATTATGAGCTTGTATTGATGTACTTCAGCGATTGAGAAATGCTGTGGTGTTAAATACACGGAATGCTGCATGGATTCGTTGCGTTTCACTCGACCGTTGCACTGTGATGGTATGACGTTGAGGGCAAAAATCGACGTTATCGACTGCATTCAGAGTGAACTGCATGGCGCATCTCAACTCAGTGTTCTGAACTTCACCGGTAATATAATATGAATATTGCTCTGATTCATTGAATAGCAAACAAACATCTGAAGCGTTCTTAAGCAATCGTTTGTTCCAACTGAGCTTGAACAGATGCATGAACGTTTTGAAACTACCGAATTTTGAAGCGAAACAGGACTTTTGAGAGATTCTTGAGTGAGATTCTTCCACTTTCAGTAGAGCTTAGGCTAACAGTTCCCAGTTTTAATCCAGTCAGCAGTGGGTATACATTGTATGTATTCTCATGTCAATGATGGTTGTCATCAAGATGGTGTGAATCGGCTAAATATCACTGTTTAAGTTGAACGTTTCACATCTTTGATCTGACCGTCCGTAAATCTCGCATAGTGTTCAGCAATGAAATCAATATTCAGTCTTTCGCAGGTGTTCGGTTGCTGCATGCAATCAAATATAATTACTAGAACTAGTATTGGCCTCGTACTGATTAATGATGGTACCGAACGAAATTTTATGTCGGTCGCAATTCGACCGATTTCATCTTTTGAATTTCCGACAGCTGGAATACCAACCAACCTTAGAAATTGTTTGGTCGGAATCCGATTGTTGAAATTTCAACTGATATCGTCGGATTTTCCTGACGGACCGTCGATCGGATGCCATCACTAGTAATGGTACTGATGTTTTGAATAGCGAATTGTTAAATATCTAACGAGTCGAAATTAAGATACGACGTGCTGTGAGGTGTTTGCTGATAACGATAACGATCTGAATTCGGAATGCGAGAATGTTTGCGTTTCGGTGATGCAAATGGCTGGTTTGAGGAACGATCAAAAGTTGATGAAGATCAAAATGTGTCTAAGACGGAATCCACTTCATCGCGTTAGTCAATTTTGGTTTCATGTAATATGTTCAAGTTTTAGCTATTATTTCCCAGTGTTTTGGGATATTTCACTCAAATATCGGATCATCTGTTAAACATTGTGTACATTTGTTCAACTACATTTATTGCGATAAATTTGACGCATTTGATGCAGTTCACAGCTATGAAATCGCATAGGACGTTTGAGAAGATGTATTGAGCGATTTTGGCTTCACTCACGGATCCAATTCAGACTTAGAACCGTTTTGCATCAGTATGTATGACTGAAAGAATGTGTGATAGATATGAATATGGTATCATATTTTGTGATGCATCGAATGAAACAGCCAAATATTTCAGTGTTTTTTGCGATGCGTTCAGTGGAATCACAGAACGAGTGATCCATTCGTGTACGAAGATCATTGCTCGTGGCGTGCCAAAATGCTTCCCGGTAAAATGTATCTTGGCGATGAATTCCGCATATAGCTTCATTGCATCTTCTCGACTGAAAGCATTACGGACCAAAATGCGCAACGGACGATCTGCTCGGACAGTGCCCGTCGGTCATCTGTCACTATCATCTGGATGGGTTGGAGGTCTCCCATAGTCTCTGGAAACTGAATGAATAGTTTAAGTTTGTGTACATCAGCTCAACTACATAGATAATAGCCGTCATGAAATCGCAAGCGATCTATTGGTAACACCGAAAGTTTGTAAGGATGTGTACCAGTACTCAATACCATTCATACTGCGATAATAAGAACAACTAATGTTTTGCTGTTGGGGTGTCTTCAATTTAATTTGACTGTCATCACCATTACTATTTGGCTGGTCTTGACCGAATATTAAGCAAAAACAATTTATCAGTAGCATCTTCTGAATATGACTTGAATGAACCATAAACTGAATCTTACTGCTAAAGTTTTTTGACTGAATTTGACGCTGTAGAGACTTCAAATACCAATTTACTTTTACTATTTTGTCGTTTGTCATTTATGCATTGGAAGTGATAATTGTGGATTATATCTTCCATTCGATCATACGATTGCTTAATTGTCTTGACTGCAATCTAATTGAAATCCTCTTTTGTATTTTCTACTCACTCAAAATATCGCCTTTAAATATAATTGTTTAATTGCAAAAGATGTGCTAAGTTCATTGTGTTTCACATAAATATATCTGCGTACATGAGTATTTGTTGTTTTTTGAATGATTTTTCACTTTATTGTTCATAGTCCATAAGAATTCTTTGTAAATATATATAGATATTGCTTTATATAAAACACTTAGCTGATCTGCTCTTACGAGTATGCAAATACATACACAATGGATTTCATCGATGCAATCGCTTGATTAAGTTAATCGTAAGTAAACTCGACCGATCAGACCAAGTAGATCGTGAAATGCCGAATTCTGAGCAATAGCATGTAGATAGTAAGCTGCACTTAGCAGTAGACGATGTAAATTAGTGAAGGTTAATGAAGTTGAGATTATGGAGCGAATTTGGTATGATAAACATTTTGATCGACTGGATCTATCAATGAAAGTTTCCTTTTAAAGATAGAACAGATTAACTTTAACGAGTATGGAATTGAATCAGAAGAAGAATCAGTTAAAATTTTTTGAGAATTTAATGAATTCATTTCAAAATCGATAGTTTACATTCTTAACGTTTACACTCTCGCTAGTCTTTTGCAGTCATTGATACCTGCTGAAATCAGCATCGTTTATCACTCAAATTGATCAAGGAGTGAAAATGTGAATTTGTAAGACAATTTCCGTGTTCCTTTTGAGGATATTTGAGGATTGACTCCTTTTTGATTCGTTGACTAATATCCATATGAATCATGAGGTATGTAAGTCAACTGCTCAATCAACTCAAGCCATTGAATTTAGTAATGATTTATCATCTGGAACTGCGATACACTTCTATTTCGTTTGCCTTCTCCTGGTAGCGGTTGCCTAGTTAAGTGTATTTTTTGTGAATAATGTAAACGTGTGTTAGTGATTCTGCGCCATTGCGTGCATTCGAAATGATTGAGTGAATGTGTTTCATAATTTAAAATTATAACATATTACTGACCTGCTTCCAAACATTGAAAATAGTCTTTTTGTGGTTTGACAGAAGCTAAAGTGAGTTTTTTTGGAATGCTAGAAAGCCGCTTCATTCAGACCATTATTGCCAGTCAAAGAACGTAGAAGTAATTTAATTTTATTACAAATTTCCTTTCTTTTCGTTGAACTGAACGGATAATCGACGACTTATTGTGTAGACTACTCAGAAAAGATTCAACGTATTGTTCTGGTCTTCAGTGAATGAGGGAACTGCGTGGTTTCCAAATAAGCTTGAAATGGTGTTCTCGAGGAGCATGGGCGGTAGCGTGAAGATATTGAATTACCGTTTGAATATGTGTGCATGTTATCTCTGAAACCGTGAATTGTTAAGGTTCACTCGGAACCCTTCATCTGTTGCCTTATCTAAACTAAATATAATATTTCACCTGTTATGCGGGTAATCAAAGTGTTCGTACTGCTGAACTCGTTGACAGGTGTCACGACCCAGTCGACGACACATTCCAATTTCTTGCGTGAGTTTAATGACTATCAGCACTTTGGATAGTTTATTTTTTCGGGGTTCATAAATATTTCAGTATATTGAGGATATTGAGGTGATATTTCTTGGAATCTTAGAGTAAGTTTATCCAGTTGCTGCTTACTTATAAGCAGTGATATAATATTGCTCTACATACACTTTATAAATGCATTCAACTAATGTTGAGTTATATAAGCGTGTTGTATCCTACTGAAAATGAGTATAAGTTTTTGATTACGTTAACCATAATCAGGACCGTTTCCTGTATTCTGAGATTTGCTCAGCTTGCTTGCAATTAGAGAACACAAGGACGAAGTTTATCACTGCTAAAGTGTTTATAAGCCTTTCATTATCAGCTAATCCAATTACCTCTCTCGTAAGACCTACTATAAGTTGTGTGGTTTCTGTACAGCAGATCAATGGTCGGTCATTTTTTCGTGAATTCTTCATCATTTGATCACTCAATAAGGATTTAGTTCTGCAGATGAAGAATCAGTCGCCAAACAATCAACATTTGAAATCAGTAGGTCTGAATCAAGAACTGAACGAATTCCAGCGCAACGGAAGCAATCAACCAGCAGGTTTGATTTCGATTGTTGAATCATTTCATTTATTCGTATGCGAACGAGGTGAGATATGCTTCGAAGTCAACGTCGAATTTTAATTTATTTCATAGAGATGCTGGCATCCTATTGATTTTTACACTTCCTAAAAAGTAATGAAAATAATTAATGATCGAAGAAGACGGCAAGTAGAAGAAAGTTGATTGTGAGATGTTTCCGAATTGTCCAAATGATTAAGGATTATTTTGGTCCAGAATTATATGATAATGTTTGGTGCGCATGATATTATGAGGATTACCTTTCAGTCTCATCATAGATCAAACTGAACGAGTCTCTGTGATTCTTTTCATTCCATTCGTTTTTTGACTATGTGCAGGAGATTTGAGCCTACAGTCAGCAGCACATGTGTCCATTAGTCTTAACCGATCTCATTAAACTAAAATATATTCCAGTGAATTTCTTGCTTCGAACAGCTATACGCCATCGACGAAATCACCTAATGGCAGCACTCAACGATCTTCACTCGCAACCTCTTCATCTAAGAATTTGTCCACTGAAATCTCAACACTTCGTCCACACCAAAGTATTGGTGCCTCGATCAGTAGTGACTCCACCCTATCACTGGAACGTATCAATATGAATGCATCAACAAACCCAGAATCACCTTCAACTAATCGCGATACTACAACAGCATTGAAACAGTTAAGTGTCTCAGCAGAAACAGAATATGATCACGTACGATGGAATACAATCACTCATAACGTCTCAACTTCAACCCAAATGGAACCGTTCACCTCTATGACGACAAGCAGCAAAAGATTTGGGGTGAAAAAGCGATCAGAGAATATTGAGATCAGGAAACGCAGAACAGCTCCATCGTCACCATCGTTTGACAATTTCTTTGTTGGAACGGAATTCGCAAAGATTCATGAAAATGAATGGCCTATAGTGCCGACAGAGGATTACGTTGGTAATTACTTAACTGACCGAATCCAAACGGCTCACTGTTTTTGACCAATAATTTTGATCATCAGTTTTGATCAGCTGTTTTGAGTCTGATAGTGAATGAAGGAAATTTTGTATCATGTTCAGAATGTCTTGATTTAATTGCTATAAAAGTGAAAATGAAAATGCCCATAGCCGGATCTTTTTGAGAGGTGAACTATTGAAGCTTTTTGGAGAGATTTTATTGGTCAAACTTGAGAGCATTTAAGAATTTGGACAGTGATTTCATAGTTGAAAAGATCATTTCTCGTGAACCGCGATCATTTTGCAAGAAAAGTGTTGGTTATCAAAGTGATATGAAAATGAATTATTTCTTTTCAGTGGAAATACCGGAATTTATGAGTATAGTAGCCGTGCAACCATGGGGTATCGTCACTTCAGTGCTTCTCAGCTGTTTTTTTCTGCTCATCACTTGTGCCTTGGTTTCTTTTTGCATATTCCTTCGAGATCTTTACAAGTATCGGATAATTTTCGTCTCAAATGAATGAATCAGGAACGAAAGATTCAAATTCGATGGGCATTCATTTGCGAGCGGAATCGACAATATATGCCGGCCTTATTGTGGATAACAAAGAAATCACTTTGAAATCACACGCTTTGCTCTAATTGATCTTTGATTTAATATACAAATTGAATTATTGCCATTCAAATTCAGAGCCAACAGCTCCTTGTATCATTGATGAGCGATTTGAGAGCTTGTAGTTAGTAAGCAGGCGAGCTGAAAACACTGAAAACAAGTGAATGTGAATCAGTGGGCAGCTCAGAAATTTCTTCTGTGCCAATGTGCGAGCGAGAGTTTTCTTGTGAATTCTTCATCATTGCATCAAAAAGTGCTTCGTTTGAGACGAACCGTTCAATTGTTTGTGAAATATGCAATATTGACACAAGTTTTTGCATCAGGACAAAATGGATTACTGTGCGGATTATTTCAGATAGCATGCGTGATGATTATATTCGGGCTAATACCAGAAACAGCCTCAAGAGTCGACCCGTACAACGAATGTTCCACGACAGCGGTAGTCGCAACAGAACCCATAAGATACCCGTTGCACGTGCAAGTGCCGCTCTATGATCGACCACCAACCTATAGTAGTCTACAGCCGCCGCAAGCAACATACTGACTGCTTTCAAAGTTTGCGTAAAGTAGTTATCAGTATGAAATACACAATTGAAGATATTCTCTTGTGTCATTTGTAATATCTCAGAAATATCCTCGTATTTCAGAAGGAACGGGATTATGGCTGAAGATAATTCACTTGGAGGGAACCTTTCGTTCCTATTTTTTGCAGCCGCACTTTCCAGTGCTTTTTTGAACAGCATGAAAAAGATGCTCATCGGATGAAATCCTTCAGTACCCGAGTTCAGCATTGATTTAGCGATCTTACTGTCATAATTTTGTGGATTTGTGAACAAAATATTATCATATCAGTTCGAACTGAAAGTACTGATACCGATCAGTAACTGAAAAGTCAGTTCACAAGATAGCTCAGTTCTCGAACTGTGCCTCTAGCAAACCTAAAAACCTAGCGGGCATTCGCGGTCGGATCTTCAACTCCTTGTTTGGGAGTAACGTTCCACTCGTTACGCCATGAACAACACAACACCTACTATGCCGAAAATTAAATTGGTTTTTAAAATAAAATGTTCGATGAGGTAAAGTAATCCGATTGTGCATTATGGTGATCTGTAACGTGATGTTGTTGAGAGCATTGAACGATGAAATAATTTACTGTTATTGTTATCGAATTCATTAATGATTTAGTGATTAAACTTCGTTTGAATTAATTGTCGAATTAAATTATTTCAATGATTCGACTACAGTAATCTAAGATTTATCGAACGCAATAAATGTATATTCGTTGTTTCATACGGATAGTCGATATCTTCTCGCAAAAAGCATAGCAACTGTTGTCAACGACATAACAGTTAACGTTTTCTCAACCAGTTCGATAATCTGAAAGCATGGAATTATGAAAAAAGAGCATTCAAAATGAATGGATGCCTGAAAATTTGGAAAGAATAAGGATGATATGCTTATAGCCTCTTGGATTTTTTTGTTGAATTTCTGAATCAGTGCAAAAAATTAAAATTCGCAAAATTTTTAACACCTACCCGATCTTGCCGCTTCTTGCGTTCAATAACTTCATGATATCGGATTCTCGAGAATGTCACCATCCCATAGAGTGGAATCCAAATACGTGGAAAAATTCGGTTGAGAAATAAGTCGAATTTTCTGCGCAGTTTGAACGATGCATGATTGACGAGATCGCGCAACTGGAAATAACCGTTTCAAAGAAAAACTTACTAAGTACTAAAAATTACTTTAACGAAAATGTAGTTATTGGATGTTTTCAGTTAGAGTCTCCCTTATCCCGGAATATGGGCACGAGTTTGTTTTTTATGTCCAGAATGAGAATATGAATCCTAATGAGTTCATAGTATAATAAGTGCGATCGACTATGGTGCAATAATGATGAACGGATAAATGATAATAAGGATCAAAGAGATGAAGACGACGCGATATGATGTGGCTTAGCACATCGGATTTATGCAAGATGATATGACTATTGCATAATGATCGTTGGCTCTTCCAAATTTTATTCGAGCACTGGCGACAAGTACACTGATTTAGAACTTACCTCACAATAATTGTACATTGCAAGATCGTTTATTGCATGCGCATCTTTCACTCGTTTTGCTGAATAGTGTTTCAAAACACCAGCTGAAAACCCAATAACAATTATAATCAAGATCGTGTTATCATATTCATATCAGCAGTCTTAAGACATTATCGCTCTCGTCGTCTTTATCACTATTTTAAGTATCATTGCTATCACTTTTCTATAACATCTGGAAATGACCACTCAGAAATGAGTGTTGTGCTGAAATCGCTCACTTACCGATATCTTTATCGCCGATTTGGTCGAGAACTTCACTAAGCACCAGACAATCCTCGAATCCCTTCAAAATTTGTTGTGTTTGGGTGGATTCAAGCACTCTTTCGAATTATACTCTTCATCAAGGGAGTAACACAAATTGTACGCAATATCAAAGAACACTTCGAATTGTGTGGAAGCATTCTCCAACTCTTTACTGTCTATGGCAAATTTTCGAAGAAACACTTTTGTAATTACGCTATTCGGCCTCATACATGCACACATCGAGTGAATGTTTTCAAAGTTTTTGATTTGATCAAAGCGAACGAAAAACTGAATAGGTCAACGTTTGGTTTACATTGATCTTACAATGTTAGCAAATGAACTGGTTCAAATTAGAATAAGATATGAGTGAAGAAACAAAAAAACAAAATCTGGTTAAAAATTATCCAAAACGAACAGCATTCATGCCTTGTCCATAGAACGGTACCATCGCGTGTGCAGCGTCACCCATCAACAACACACAATCACCGAAACTATGTGGTTTACATTTGATGGAAACAAGCGGCAACGGTTTCACACGATGAAATGTCTCCAGCAATGATTCACTTAAAGATGTTTCAAGATTGAAGCACTCACAAGTTTATATCGATTTCATAACGAGATCGATTCAGTATGATATAGATTAAAATCGAATTGGTCAGGAACACTGCAAAAGTTTGGTTTTATTATATGAATGGGTGAAAATGCTGCAGCAAACATACGCTCCGATAAGTTCAGTTGCATCTGGAAAGTTTTTCGTGAAGAAATCGACAATACTTTCATCATCGCTCATGTGCTGCTCGAATATTTGGAATGGAGCAAAAATAGTGACCGTAAAAGTTTTGTCGATATTTGCCAAAGCGATCAAGCAGAAATTACCTCGAGGCCACAAGTGAAAGACGTTCGGCTCGAGTGCAAACTGAAATTGTTTGAAAAGAAACAATACGGTAGTGCTTTCGAGAGTGTTTTTTGATGAAAATATACAACGGAATTATCAAAAAGCACACTAAAAAATATTCTACAAAAAAACGTGAGAATTGATCGTTTAGTGGGAAATTCGCAAGAGCTCGAAAATTTCAAAGTGTAAAACTGTAACGGATTGAGAGGTCGTCATGGTTTCATCACTAAATACGAAAATTTCTTAGTGATAGAAAAATGAAGAATGGATTTTCGAAAAGTTTTCAACGAGTGGATTTCATGGGATTAACGAAATTTAACTTTGTGACAGCCTTGATACAATAATGTTTGCACAATTTGTAAATGAAAACCTGATCATTTTTTGGTAGAATGTTGAGCTCAATGTAACCATGCTCAATGTACTCTTGTGAGTAGTCAAAACAAGGCTGAGTCGAAAGTGCGCGTCTAATGGCCGAATAAGCGCCGTCACAAGCACAGATCAAATCTGCTCGCACACAGATCTCTTCACCATCATCCATTCTGAAATTGACCAAATTTATCAAAATTCCAAATAACACTACCTAAATCCGGAATGCTTTGGATGCTCGTTTAAGGTGGCAGAAGAGATTTGTTAAACGGAATATACATCGTTCTGTTAATCTATTTTTGGAACGTATCTTTCGTGATTAGACTTTCACCTGTTACATTAACTGTTATCAAAACACGACATTGAACAGCACTATTCAACAACGTAAAAGTATCAAAATACGACCGCACAACACAATTATTGCAATTGCACTTATCGTCAATCATGGTCACTTCTGCCATTACTTTGTCACTCAAAAGATCGGAGGATGTGTTCAATGAAGATGAGTCAATGAATTTTACCGTTTCAAAATAAGCTGTTTCGAGTCCAAATCAACTTTGAGCACTCTATGTTCAAAGAAGAAATTCACTTCTTCATATTTCTCAGCCTGACTGATCATTACTTCATTCAGATGGCGTCGATTTATTGAAACAATATGCTGAAAGTATTCTCAACTATCAACTGCATATCATATCATGACAAATTTTTGAATAAAAGTTATTCAAATGGCTTCCAAATTCCAGCAGATTTTTGTCGATTTCAATGCCACAGCCGAACAGAAAATGAGCATGATGAACAACAGAATTTTGACTGTTGAGAACGATCAAGATTCGTTTGAGTTGGCGATTCGTACTCTTTATGCAATTAGTTTGAGTAGCAAGTACCTGACCGGGATGTCCGTATGGTTGTCGATCCGTTGAAACACCATCAATGCCATGCACCAATCGAGCATGCATCTTCACACCTGATTATATTGTGCTTGATTTAGATGCTAATCAGCTATCATTTCATTAGCTCAAAAAAGTTTTACTGTTGAAGTATAATGGAACAGTAACTGGAATAATGCAGTTCGATCGCGACAATAGATCGCTTCAAGAAGTGTACCACCAAATCAAAATCGCAAAAAAATGCTCACCTTCATTGACGATATAATCACTGAGACCAACTGCGGATAACGCGGATTTTCCTCGCTCAGACAGTGCTAGATTAATGCTACGCCCTTGTACGTGTTCCATCGTGCGTATATCTTAATTTATTTTTTGATGCAATAGTCTATTAATTTTTCATTTATTCTACTGTTATACATCACAATCATTTACTCAAAATCAGTTGAAATTGCTGAATTTGAGTCTCAGTTATATATCGAATCTGTTTCGAAAGGCAAATAGTTCTCTCCCAATAAAATCCTATTCGACAGGTAGACCCATATTTCTTATTTGGGTAGTAAAAGAATAACTTTGCTTCACAGCGGTTAGTCACGAAACAACGCAGATATCACGAAATCAGGCGATCGCACGTGTTAAACGATACAAATGGAACAACGTTTAATGCTCAATTGTGTAAGAGAGAAATGTGGAATGGCATTGAATGTTTTACTTTGTCAGACCAAGTAAAGTGAATGAGTAATTCTGAGGTGTTGTTGCAGTCATTCTGGATACCGAGAACAGAATCAGCTAGTAACGTCCGTCTCGACTTACCCTTACGAGCTTCATAAACTTCCACTTGCCATCCTCGTTTCGCAAAGTAGCACGCGTTCAACGCTCCAACAAGACCTGCACCTGCTATGACCACTTTCGGCATCTGAAATCATTTTTCACCATCAGATTTGAAAAGGAGAAATTAGCAGTTCCACAGGACGATGCGATTATTCGACTGGACTGAAATCATGATCTGCGACAATCACGTAAAAATGAATTTGATGGTGACATAATGGTGAATTGATGAAATCGAATTCGATGAAATTTTGGTTCCGTTACAACGAATTGTTGATAACTTCATGGAGTTGCGTTAGTTAATGTTAAGTTCTCAGACGAGATGATACGATCACAAAACGAATAAGTCTGATAATCAAGATGAGCAAATAATGGAATTATGCACTGTTTGATGGAGCAATATGGATGCAGAGAACGCATTTCACATCATATCAACGTAAAATGATCACTGCACAATGATTGGCCCTCTGCGAAACTCACTTACCAATGAACACTCATATATGTCCAGTTAACTGATAAACAACGTCCATTAGTTTTCCTTGCAGGGAAAAATAACTCAGTTTGAGGGCAGATCCTTCGTGTTTTACAGCGAATGATGTCACGATGAATGATAGATGATTGATAACAACGTACACAGTGTGAGCTAGTTTCTTGTGAAGTTACAGCGTCACCCTAAGTAAAACCGCTCGTGTTGACAACTGAAGGAATGATAAGATGCTATCATTATCATTAATTTGATATAACACGCATTTTCTGAGACATTAAAGTGACATCATTCGGAATACAGCGTTTTAATGTAAGAAATTCAATTTAGTCAACATTATACACCGAGTGGCGACATAACATTTCTCGTAATGACTGTGTCTTACGAAGATTTTGCCAAATATTTTCAGCAATCGTTTCCGTCAAATATAGAATGAAATGAATACTAATTTTCATTTCCAAAAACCTAAGAGTACAGTTGGATTGAAGATGGTAACCCTTATAGCTTTGAGATAGCTTTAGAAATACAGCTATATCTCCTCAAGAAAACGGAATCGTGTACAAAATATATGTTTTTCTGAATCTAGAGATTCCGCTGAATCGGTTGATGTTCAGATATTCATATGTTACTAAGCAAACTTGAGGATACGGTATGCTCGAAGATGGCAAACCGTATATCATTGAGAAAATAAGTATATCTCCTCAAGAAAGCAAAATCGCTCGGCAAAATATATGTTTTTCTGAAAGTAGAGATTCTGAGCAATCGAATGCTGCAAAGAGATTCATATGGTACCGGGCAAACCTGAGGGTACCGGTACCCTGAAGATTGTAATGCCCAGAGTGTAGCTATATCTGCTCAAGAAAGCGGAATTGCTCGGCCAAATTCTCAGTGACATACGGTTTGCCATCATCGAGCATACCGCATCCTCAAGTTTGCCCAGTAACATATGAATATTTGTTCACCAATCAATCCAGCGGAATCTCTACATTCAAATATATTTTGTCGAGCGATTTTGCTTTGTTGAGGAGATATAGCTATTTTTTTAAAGCTATCTCAACTAGCGCTGAGTCGCTCATTCACATTCCCGTATGATCACTATAGATCAATTGAGAGGCTATACATAACTATAGAAATTTGAGTTTGATGTATTCAAGCTCACCGTCTTCTCAGCTTTGCCCGGAAACATATCATCATTTATACATCGTTCGATCGAGCAGAATCTCTTCTTTCTAACATTGAAATGCCGGCTTGAAAATTTCCACTTTGCGAGGAGATATATTAATTTTTGTGATGCTATTCGGGTAAAGACATTCAAGCCTACCGTACCCTCAGCTTTCACCAGTAACATATCAATTTCTTCACACCAATCGATCGAGCAGAATCTCTGGATAAAGAAAATCATATATTTTGTCGAGCGATTTTGCTTTGTTGAGGAGATATAGCTATTTTTTTAAAGCTATCTCAACTAGCGCTGAGTCGCTCATTCACATTCCCGTATGATCACTATAGATCAATTGAGAGGCTATACATAACTATAGAAATTTGAGTTTGATGTATTCAAGCTCACCGTCTTCTCAGCTTTGCCCGGAAACATATCATCATTTATACACCGTTCGATCGAGCAGAATCTCTTCTTTCTAATAATGAAATACTGGCTTGAAAATTTCCACTTTGCGAGGAGATATATTAATTTTTGTGATGCTATTCGGGTAAAGACATTCAAGCCTACCGTACCCTCAGCTTTCACCAGTAACATATCAATTTCTTCACACCAATCGATCGAGCAGAATCTCTGGATAAAGAAAATCATATAAAATCATTTTTAATGTTTTTTATTGTTATTTAACGTTATTGAATATTATTTAATGTTATTTAATATTATTTATTGCTGTTTAATGTTATTTAATGTTATTAATTGTTATTTGTTGTCATTTAATTTTTATTATAGTTATTTATTGTGATTTGTTGTTACTTAATGTTGTTCTGCACGTCGTCAAGATGGCAAACGTCGAGCCTACATTAGGATGAATATGTAAATTTGCGACAAAACAGGATATCCAATCGACGCGTTCAAGATCGATGAGATATCTTTCACACTAGTTGATTTGTAGAAATTCACTTAACTCTGATATTCGCTGTCATGATGCTGTTTATAAATACTCATCATTATTTACCTCTTCTACTCCAGCTGCAGATGTTTTACTTACTTTGCTAATGCGACCATTATTGAATGTAATTTATCAATAAAAACTAAATTTTAAGAAAATAAAATCATACAACGATTAAAATATATACAGCGCACTGATAATTGTTGAATTGCTGTCGTGCTAATGCAATAGAATCAGTCATTGTCAATAGAAGGAGCAAAAGTGAAAAATTAAATTGAGAATATATCGATAACTCTCAATGAATGATTAATTTTAGTCGTTTGAATTAATCAATGGCTCGTATTTGCAACAGTTCAATAATAACTATGTCTATCAATTACATGAGCCGTTACTTATGAAGACACTAAAGCGATAACATATTACTGGACAAATTATTAATAATTGGACAAAAAATACAGGCAATACGTTTAAATAAATATAAAAACAATGAAGAAAGAGGTAACTTATACAACATCACCAAAATCATACAAGTTTCGAATGGAACAGAAAGATAATCAAACGTCGAAACTTAAATTGAAATCCAGCAATAGCGAAGCCAATTTGACAAATATCCAACTGATCGCTAACGAGAAATGTTCTTCAACAGAAACGAATCAAAAATTCTCAATGAAAATGAAAGTGACACGAAAAAGAACACATGACAAGACCTTCAGCAAAATCGAACGTTCTCATCAATCCATGTGTATAGAGCGATTATGAAAGTTACGATTCCATAAACAATGCGAAAGTATTCGTACGAAAACAAAAGTGAATCAATTTTTAAAGGCATGATATTTAAAGACACGATTAATTAAACACGATATTTGTTCAAATGGTAAATGCACGGAACACTGTTGGAAGAATTTCATCATGAAATATTGTTTCCTGTAGACTTATTGAGTAGTATGCGACGACTTGCATATTGGCTGAGTACCAAGCGATTCATTTCTTCATTACCGTTGTTGTTGCTATCGAGTCGCTTTGAAGTGTTGAAGACTTTCTAAAGTATAGTTTATTTTTACTGTTATCACATTAATAAATTTCATATTTTCATTCAGATGTGATCACTATAACTATTATAATAATCCTTTCCATTGCTACGCATAGATAAGTAAGCAAACATCAACGTTTTGGATAACTTTTGAATGGTTTTTGCAAATAATTCGGCCTGATCAGACTTATTACAGTCACCGATTACTTACTAACAGAATGGACACAATGGCAGAATGAATAAAATTATGACTTATCAAACCCAACTTTCGATGAAAAGATAAAACCAAAATTAGCTGTGTACCATAAATGAACCCACCGTAATGAAAAAGAGGTGTTCAACGGTTTGATCATACCCCTTTTCACCGCATCAGCGTATTGCTTATCATTCATGGCAGTTGTATCCACATACGACTGCAATCCTCGATGCATTCCACCACTTGTCGACGCTATTTTGTCTTGTTCACCTTGTCTTCTTGCTACAAATTTTATGCAAAATAAAATAAGCGATGAAATATCATCAGGACGGTATTCAACTTTATCACCATCAATATTACACATTCACATAAACTCTCTTCACTCAATCATCTCCTTACACGCACTCATCAAAAAATCATTCATTTACAGATGTAGGGATGTGTCTTCATTGGGCACTCGACGAAAGCGAATGTGAATGACAACACTTTCAGTTAAACAGCACTATGCATTGACGATATTACACTTTTTTGCTTGCTTTGATATAAGCTTCATGAAATTTGTTGACACAATCTAACAAATATTGTGAAGATTTGAACTTACAAAGTGAACGCTCAATACAAGTATAAACATCGAAACAACTGATGAGGTCTCAAAAAATGAGAGTATGAGATTGAATAGTAGCAAAGCGTAACCTGAAGTACTTGGTCTAGCCAATTTTTTCGGAGTGGCGAGTCGTTCGAGTCTTTTCGACAATCTTGGTTCACTTCGCGGTAGTGGACTCGGCCGTTGAACGGAACGATTCATTAATCGTTCCTCTTTAGCACGTTGCCTTGTTAATGATTTCACATTCACCTAAAAAATCACAATCAATTCGACCGTTAAAATCGTTAACTCGTTAACCGTTAACATTCTTATGCATAGGATTTAGCGACAGATAATTGCTCACTTCAGACTGTTCAAATTTATAGTTATTAAATTAATTAATCAACAAATTAATTGAAATTATCGATAACCAAATATTATTTCATAAATACTTAGTTTAAAGTATTCTATTTATACATATTACTGAACGAAACATTTCGGTAAAGTATTGCATAGCTAACCTGAGCGCATGGCAAACGACTGAGTTGATGCCCAGCTGCACTCGTCGATAGAGCACCACCACCAGCGGCTGACTTCACCGCCGACGTAGCTGCTGCTGCTTTTTGACTGGCGGTATTTCGATCGATTGAGGACTTAGCCAATGTTTTTAGAGCAGAAACTGACGAACGAGATTCAGAAGTACTGAAAGAGTTATTCCCATAAAAGACATGCTCGATTTGTGTAACCATTATGGATGAAGTATACTTTTTGATGATTTCAGGTTCTTTCTCTTTGACTAGACTCAACAATGAATACTCATTAAAAGCACCACAGGAAAGAATCATCCTGTTGTAATCACTCATAGAATATTTGTAATCCAAATAATCGAGTAATAAGCCTACCATCTGCGGGGTATGCCACTAGACCCTGAGTTTGATGCTTTACTTTGAGCCAATCTCTGAAATTATTTGATATCTTTTGTCAGAAAGTGATCAGGAAACATATTTTGAAGAAATTCTGCTGCTTGGACACGCACACAATAATATTAAAGCATTGATGCATAATCGCAAAGGCAATAATGAAACGTTGAAGAAAGTGTGTGAAGTGACTTTGCAAACGACCTAGAAATCGCTTCTTATAACTCAATTATAAACAACATGAAACACATTCGATATTAAGACCGCAGAAAACTGTTGAAAACGAAAATATCTTTTTTTTGACGAGTACTCGATAGCGTAAAGTCAAAGTCACCCGGAATGTATTCGGGATTTCTGACTGATGTTTTGAATGAAGTTGTTTAATACGATCCACGTGTTCTTGAATTGTAGGCGCTTTCTCCCAGAACTTTTTGTGTTGTAACTCAAAACGTGATCGAACTGAAACTGAAAACGAATCGTACTTTGCATTCGAATCACTAAACAATACCCCAGAAACGCTTGTTAAACGAAACTGCAACGTTCGTTTCATATTTTCATGAACAAGTAATTATGATGAAGTGACGAAGTGAAAAATATTGAACTAATTGATCAGTGGACTGAACAACTTTCAAAAAATTTAACTAACCGGATGATGGAATTGCGGAGCGCTTTTTCGCTGAATTTGAATTTTTATTTGTTTGCAAATCCGTTGCTGGCTTTTGAATTTCTTGCTCATTTTCGCAACGAACAAAATCATCTGGATTATCTTTTGTCATCTGTTTGGTATCTTGTTGGATAGCGCTTTCATCATCTTGTTGGATCGCATTCTCATCATCAAATTGCAACTCATCCATCAACTGATGCTTTTGTTCTGCTATCAAATCATCAACTGCATCACCCTTTATGCCATCCAAATTTTGCGAAATGTGTTGGTTTTCATTTACTGTTGAAACATCCGTCACTGGCATTTCAAGTTTATCTATCACTGATCCCAATACATCACCTACGGCTCCAGTATTGTCGTCGTTTGCTGACGGTCGACTCACAAGCGACGATGAGTGATTCGATGGCAGTGTCATTACGTCACAACATTCTTCAAACACTTCCGCATCTCCTCCATCCATCGGCAAGAAAATTTTCTCGTTATTATATTCACATCCTTCATGAACGCCTTCATCAGTCATTTCCCTTTCATTTGTGACTGCAATTGGCTGTTGATTCATAAAGTTCTCACAAGCTTTTTCTCCGAATGTCATCGAACTGTCAGTAGTGTCTTCAAACATTTCATCTTCGTCACTCGTTTTTTGCTTCCTATTCGAGGCATTCTCACGCCTTTCCAGAAATTCTTGACTAATCTCCACTGAATTTATCCCTATTGATTCAAAATATTCATCTTTTGCATTGTTATTCGAAAATGTCTGTTGCTCTCCACTTCCACATCCTTCTAAGCCGACTACCGACGAACGCCCGACTGTTTCTTCATGTCTCTCAAACGCCTCATTTTCGTCGATCACTGAAGCTTTTTCCGTTAATTGATCTTTTTCACACTTTCCATCCATATTCATCGACAACTTCTTCGAATCGCAATCATTCCTAATCATCTGTTCATTTATATGTCCAGCAGCTAGCATAGGCACAGTTTCATCCATTTCTTCGTCATCGTCAGTTACAACCTTACTGTCTGCACCACCTGTTTCACTCAGAAATGAACCGGTGAACTTTTGCTCGCTCGTTTTGAGGTTCCAACAAGCATCGCTACTATGATCAACCACATTAATTTCGCCATCATCCTCATCATCCGAAATCCACTCTTCCTCGACAATCGCACCACTCTTGACGAGCGTTTGACTGGCCAGTTGATCTAAATGGATCATCACAATTAATGCCCAACGAAGGGATGGAACATTGCTATATCTACGCTGATTCATTCTCCATCATCACAGTTTATGAATAATCATCACCCATTACATTCAAATGGTTTAATATTCTAAATATCGCTAATGAGCTATCAAGTTTTTTGGATTGCCAACAGATTTTCAGCTGAAGAGAAACGCGTTCACTTACCAGCGTTTGCAAAAGAGTTTGCCGAACAATTCGGTGACACCTTCGCTCGATTAGTATCGCTGACATCAACAGCTGCAATAGCGATAGGAGGATTGCTCTCATCAATAGTCGCTGGTTCTTGATCAGCTGGCACTTCGTGTTCGGTATGCGAATTTTGCCCACCTGAATATCACCGTAAGAAATTTCTTATCAATGACTATTCAAGCCACTACCCATAAGTGATAATCAGTTTCGCCCACTTGAATCATATTCAAACGATTCACCCACACGGAAAGTTATTCTATCGATAAGTGACACTCAAATAATGCTAAAACGAATCGTATCTGTCACACACCCATTTCGGTATCGTTTGATGGCTGTGCTTCTGATGGTGTGTGCTGTGATACGTCCATATGGTCGTGATGAATGCTTTCGTAATTGTCATCGAGATGCAAATCAAGTGATTCTTTGCGTTGCTTTCCGCAACTTTCGAGCACATCTGATCCACGTTTTGGAGATTCCAGAATGTCGAGATGCAGATCAAGTGACTCTTCGCTTTCTTTGTCACAACTTTCGGCCACTGATGGACGTTTCGGAGATGGCTGTCCTACATCGAAATGTGAATTTAGTGAGCCGTCGTCTTGTTCTGCACTGGTTTTGGCGGATTCCGCTAGATAATTTGATGATTCTGGCACAATGGGGTGCAACTCAAGTGGCTCTTCGCTAAGTATTTCTTTACAGCTTTCATCGACCTTTGACGAACACACCTCCGATGGCGTCAACTCTCTTTCCTTTGATAATTGCTGCTGAAATCTCAAATCGTTTCTTCAGACGGAATGATAACACTGAATAAATTCTATAATATAACGCTGGATTTGCACATTACGAATAAAATTGAGTGTTTATAATCCACAAAAGAAATATTACCAAACGCCCATCATCAGGAGTTGTATCGTTGATTGTTACATTGATTGTACTGTCCTCAATTTGCCTCTCTTCTTTCTTATCTTCACTAGAATCCGTTACCTGCATTTCTATCTGTTGGTCAACACTCTTGCAATCATCCAATAGACTCAAACGTTTCGATAGGGGAACAGATGAAGTATCTTCCTGACAAAACAAAGAAATCACTGGCATAAGCAACAATTGAGAAGAACTGAAAAGAACATACGGTCATTTTCAGATTTATTTCAATTTCGTAATAATTCCGAATGAAATTTAATGAACACATCATTAGGAAAGGAAACAACGAATCAGCACATTGGGTTTTGGATGCTTTTGGAAAATTTATTACAGTTGACAGTTGAGTTTGGTATATTCAATGCTAAACGAGCGATGGAAATGAAGATTCGAGAAGTCAATGATTAACTGCGGTGAACAATAATATTGATGGCGGCAAGAACGGGATATAGAAGTGCAAGGAAAGTAATAGTCAGTGACATAGTAATGAATTATTGTGATCACTTCAAACACTTGAAGCAAATTATCTCGAGCATAATCTGAAACCTCACCCCATTGATGTCGGTATTTGCTGCGATCACTTTTGCACGTTTTGTTGTTCTCTTTCCTTTCTTCGTCGTTTCTACGTCCACAATTTTTTCGCTTGAATCATTTCCATCGGATCGTTCGTTCGCATCTTTCTGTACCAAATTGTGTCGTGTTGTCTTCTTCAAGTAAAAATTCAATCCGCTTACTGATAAATTATGTTCCATCAATAGGAAAGTGTACAAGCAAATGAAATACATCATAAAATGAAACCAAAGAATGCATAGACGTAATGGAATTATGGCTCAAATTCTTACTTTACTCGTTGTCTTCTTCTCAACTTTCGGTTGTACTTGCTGCATTAAATTATCCTTTTCAACACTTAACGCTTTCGCTAAAATCTGTCTGGCTTGCTTAGCGGACTGTTTTTGTTGATGTTGTCGTTTCGTTACTTTCCCTTTCGGATCAACCTTGTCAGCTTTCGATTCTTTCGGCTTCACCGCTCTTTTCGGCCTAGTCGTCTTCTTGGTGATTGCTAGCTCAGCTTTTGTACTTTCTTCAACCGAATCTGCCTTATCCTCTGCTCCAGATGCCAATGCTGTTGTGCTTTCTTCGACTTCCATCGCCCTCACGTCTACTTCTGGTGTCTTCTTTTTGGCATTTGCCCGGCCTTTTGCCGTGGTTTTTTTGGTACTCTTCGATTGCTGCTTCGTCTTCTCAACAACTTCCGACACATTCTTTTCAATTTTTCCTCGCCTTCCTTTGTTATTCGTAATCACTTCTGGTACGGTTAGCTCAGTTTTTGCCGCCTTAACCCTCGCATCTTTTCTAATTTGTTTGATCTCATCACCTGATTCTGATACCTTTTCTTGATTCCTTGCATTTTTCTTGATTCCCTCCTTCACAACCGAATTCGTTGTTGGTGATGTATTCTTCCTGGTTCTTCTTCCTCTTGTTTTGGCACTTTTCTTGACCTCTTCAACCTTACCATCAGATTCTTGTTCGTTGTTCGCAATCACTTCTTCTTCCTGTTCTATAATCGAATTTGCCTTTGTGACTGCTCTTTTTTTGGTGGTGCGTGCCACTTTTGCTCTGGTGCTTTTCTTGACTGGCTTTTCTTCAGTGTCCATTTCAAGCTTTGCCGTCTCTGTGGCTTGCTCCACTTTCGATGTTGAATTCGACGCCTTTCTCTTGGTAGTTGTCGATTTGGTTTTGGTGCTCTTCTTGACCGCTTGATTCGATTTACTCTTTGCTTGTAGTGCAGTTGCTTTTACAGGTTGCTGATTCATAACACTTGTTTCGTCATCCGTTTCCGACGGCTCTACATCGAACCTGACTGTTTTGGATTTTTTATTCGGTTTCATTGCTGCTCTCACTTCAACAGTTTCACTTTCAGCGTTGTTCTCCAAATTGTTAATATTGTTGACGTCCTCCTCAGATGCTATTGGCTGCAAGAAGAATTGAATGAATAATTTGTTAATAAACAAATTATTAAGCGAGAAATGAGGAGAGAATTTTCTGTTGGAATGAAAGTGTTTATTTTGAGAGATTAGGAAATTTGAAACGGAGATATGGGATCCCATTAAGAACATTCTTTCTTTATGATGGCAAGAAATATGATGGACGGGTATAATATGATGTAATATGAGAAAAAACGTTTTAAAAATAAATTCATCAACCTTTTTAGTGCTCCTTGAAAGCGTCTTTTGCTTGATGGACTTCTTACTTTGATCTTTGTCAACCGAATCAGATGTCCTTTTGTCTACTTTACATTGTCGCTGTTTGGACGATTTCGTTACCTCACCTCCTTGTTGTTGCGGTTGCTACAAATTAGAAGATCGCTTAGAAAACAAGAGATTTATTGCTAAAAACGTGGAAGATCGCAATTCGATAAAATGAAACAATAGATATGGATGAACCAACAACAATGTGCTATCAGTGTAAAGTGCTAAAAAACAGGTGTTAACTGTTAAGAACAGCAAAAATATTTCAATTCGTTGGACTCCTCTTCTTTATGACTAATTTTGATTGATTAGTTCCTGACTAATGAACAAAATATTAAACTATGTGCAAATTGAATGCATACAATATATTTTTTGCACAATATCGATCACGGTTATCAACTCAAAAATATGATTTTAAATAACATTTAGTTCACAAAAAAAACTACTCACAGTTTTCTTCTTGACATCTGATTTCTGCTGGCTCTTCACACGTTTGTTAGCTGCTCGAGCACTTGCCGATGCTTCCGAAACTGGAACGTCCACTTCATTGTTTGATCCTCTGCCCTGCTTCTGTGGTAGTCGTCGTCGAGGCGCCATCAATCCGCAGCACCCGATAATCCCGCTATCAAATGATTTACCTCTTGATGCTAAAATGACATAAAGCCGTGGTCATATGCAAATCTCAAACAAAACTTATTTACACAACATATTGACCTTACAACACGGATGCATTAGCACCATAACTATTCAAAATTTATCATGGGCTTTATATAGAGCCTGTGAACAAATTTTGGCTTGTTGTATTAATAACAAGCTAATCCTTGGGCAATTACAAAACCCAAAAAACAATTGTAATCAAACAATTGCAATTGACGTAAAGGACATGTGAACATGTGAACTGATCACAAACATTTTGAGCGATTCCAAGAGATGCTAATTCAAATGCATTACATCAAATGAACATGTCAAAAGCCAATCCAAAACCTTGAGCACAAGAAACTCGGGAAGTTCCCGTTCTTGTAGTCATTTACAAAAAATCGCTTATTCAGTGGAAAGCCAAACTAGAAATTATTAAATGAACATATTTCGCGCGTAATTTCAAATTCCTCGCATCGTGCACTACGACGCACTGATGATCAACCAGTGAGCCGTGTCAACGAGCGATTTTTCAGAAACCATCGCAGAGTCAAGTTGTTTTAGCAGGATACTGTAGCAAGCGGATGGTGATTGGCTATCGTAGAGCCTGTTGTACTGTATTGACATCTATCATCCAATGGATGCACCCGTGCGGTCATCTACCTGAAAGCTAGATTTTTATAGTTGAAATGAGGATTTTTTAATGAATGAAGCATCGAGAGCATATTACAGCAGCAACACAATGTTGCCTATCTTAATTGATGATCATGTTTTCATTATTTGACCTTCCTGAACGGATCTATGAACTGATATCCTCTCGCCCACGTGAAGTAGTTCCCTGAAGCTCAGTTCACATGTAATTGAGTTGCAATTTCAGGCCATATCAAATGAAATTATGAACACATAATTGGAAATATTATTTGGAGTTGTCAATATCAATGAATAGAATCGAAAGTTCAAAAAATAATGAAAGTTAAGTGAAAGTTATAAGTTATGAGCATATTGTTTGAATGAGCTGTTACATGTTCATCTATTGTGTTGTCATAATATACGGTCAACATATAAATTTTCCTACAACCGGAAGTTCTGCGAAAAGAAATTACTAATTTATCTCACGTCAGCAATCGATTCAAATTATGTCTGCTGAGTAGAAAGACTAACGGAAGTATCCTTAATCGATTCTTGATTTAAATTGCTTATCCGATTCATTCGCTCATATACTCTTGCTTTTTAGATGACTCTGCAAGAATAACGATAAGAACAGAGTCAGAATTAAAATTGCAGAAATTTATGACGAAACATTAATTATTACTTTCATTATTCATGACATTCAATCATATGATTTATTAACCAGTTTTTTAGGAACTCTACGTGGAAATTTAAATGAACTGGATTTAAATCGCATGACATTTCTCGAGTGACGTTTATGTGCGTATGGGTTGGTGTTGCGTGCTTCAGTCATCTACCTCACGCAACCTCTGCTGATGCTAGCGTGAATGGTTTTGAATGATTGAAGGAATAGGTAAATGTTGCGTGTTTGTTGGTTGTTGTGAGCAATACCATCTTCATCACGAATCCAATTGAAAGCATGGACATAGAAGCGATTGATAGAAGAAAAAGATCCCGGGTGAGGGGAAGGGGAGGGTGATGGGAGCAAGAATTTACTACTTTTCAACACATCAGTTATTTGTTGAGTTGTTAAGTTATTGAGCAAATCAAGAAGCGCTTATCAAATGCCATTGAAATTATGTGCTGCCACTTCACATCTGTTCAAAACATCTACTCTGAACTGAATAAATTTCCCTCGAATTCATCTTTTTATGCAAAACACTGAGTATGGCGAATGATTATTGTTTGAGTGTTTGTTTGCAGTGTGCAATCGTGCAAAAGCAGCACTTGAACGAATCGCATTCGCTGATAAATTCGCTGAAAGCAAACAAAACTCTAATGGCAAATTCATTAAGCGCTTATTTGAAATAATTCATCTGATCGTGAATAGTGCATTTATCGATTGCTGAATCATTTTCGATTTAGAAATATGGAAACAGTATAAGTTTCACTGAACACTTTTAGGGTTCTATTCAAATATTCATTAGTTGAATTCAAAGTTTGCAAATGTCCGAACTAGCTTGTAATGGCATGATGGCATGATAGTCGACTATCATGGCATAATAGACGATAATGGCATGATCCAAAAATATCCATTAGACCAATTTGATCGAAAATGATATCATTTGAGGAGGTCATAAATTTTTCAGTGTGATTTTTTGCATTGGGAAATGTGATATTTTTGTCGTCGAATTGAAGATGACATTTCGAAGGATGCTAATTCTAATGCATTCACTTTCTAATTCCTTCAGTGCTCATCATAAATCTATGCGGTCGTTTCAGGAATACTGGTAAAAATGACTTGAGTGTGTAAGTTGGTTCTGGTATGAACTAGTGACGAGAGCCTCAAAAGCGATATGGTATTGTTTGCTAGTCGTAGTGAATAAATTCGCATTTCCTTGTGGAACTTATCGTGATGAGTCAATGGCATATATACTTTAACATCAAATTGTGAAATATAACATCTATGGCTAATTTTCAATGTTTTCACTTACAAACATTCATCAAATTTTTCCTTGCTGTTCTCTGATCATTACTTTACATACAGAGTCTCTGAGGATGGCATTATTCTATCAGAAAACTGAGTTTTGGATGAGTCGAAGCATATCCAGATAAATGAGCATCCATGAAGTCACGGATTCATCGAGTTCAATGATAACGTGTGCTTTGCAGTAGCTTCATGTTCTTAATCCAGCTGAAACAGCCAAAGGTATTCTCTCCTATGGCATATTTTGGAAGTCAGGGTCGCTTTTTTTGATATTACCACAGAAATTTTCTGAGATCGGAGTCGCTCCCCTCGAATGAACACTCCGAGAATGAATGCAAATTGTTGCTGTTGAGAAGAACCACCAACGGTATGAGAATTAATCGTTCCCTGGAGAAGTTGTACATTCTATTGGCGTGTTTACATTTTCATTCTTTCGACATATCAACATGCTTACAGTCCGAGAACAATGTACTATCTATCTATCATTCATTCGAAATAAAATGTTCGCTTGTCATAAGTTCACACTTTCTTTTATATTAAAACGAACTTGATGGATTGCTCACATCGAAGATATACTTGAGAATAATGAATTTCAAAAGTGCTAAAGCCGACTGAATGGAGAAAGCTGTTCATTTGATTTCCGACGAAAATAATGAGCAACATTTGGCCACAGTCGCATGACCTTCCGAATGAGTGATGCAAGAGGAAACAAATTGGTTCGTGGAACCTCCTCTCTTGAGCATATAAACATTGATCCGTTATTATTGGCAAGACGATAGATTCAATTGTTTCGACACCCATCCCCTATTTCAGGTGTGCTCCATGTAAAATTCTCTCAACTACTGTGTCATATTGAAAGTGTTCCCTTCGTTTTCATAAGCACAAATGATTCAAGTTTAAATGCAACGAAACGAATCAAAATGTGCTCTTGCATAAGTTCAACGTTACTGACTGTTTGATCTGTTGGTAGGTAGACTCGATCACCAAATTTTTCTCGTAGCAAATCGAATGCGTTCTGTTGTTTAGCAGCTTTTGGAATCACCACCATGCAGTTGTGTTTTATTTTTATTACTTGGACGAGTTGTATTCATGTGAGAATAAAGAAGTTCAACGTTTGCATCAACACCCAGTTGACAGTGACTAATCCATTCGTTCATTTATGATAGGGACACATCTCAACAAAAACGCATTCTAAAATCCAAAAATCATTACTTCGCCATCGGTGAGCTTACTGGCGTATTTGGACTAACATCAAGAGAGAAGAAGAACTTTTATTAGGAAAACTGAATCTTTAAGAATGCTAAAATGTAAAATTCTTCATCTGGACCGATTGAATTCGACAGAAACAACGAAAAGAACAAAAGCAAACAGAATAATTCACATTTGACGATGAATTGACATTTTCATTGTTTGAGAATAACTCGAAGAAAAACTCGCGATCAATTAATCATAACCGTTTCCGTTTTCAAAGAAAGAGTCACCATTTAATGTGAATTTCTGATGGATCAATGTCATGTTCATTCCCTGTCTTCAAGCAATTCCTTTGCAACAGAACAGATATCCTGACTGATTCCATTTCGAGCTGATGCGATACTTTTTGTGGCTCAACAGCCGTGATGTTCACATGAATTAGCAGCATTTACGTGAAATTGAGGCACCCGTCCCAACCATTCAGTAAAAGAGCAAGTGAATCTGTCAGTTTCAATCCCTTTTGTGTTCGTTACTAACCAAAACAATCATTCATTAATAGACAAGTTCATGATTTCCACATTGAATCCATCGTTTACTATAATTGGAAAACAGCATTCCGGACGAAAAGTGCTTTCTTACTTTCGAACTGGAAATATCATCTCAGATTAAGTCAGTTTCGTTGAGTGCGGCTGAAAATTTGATCTTCTCAATTCAATTCGATTCGATGCTTGAATAGATGAGTACTAGGGTGACAAGGAAATTTATGAATGCACATAAAAACTGAATTGATGGATATGGAAAGCGATTAAATCAAATCATAGCACTAACCCTCAAGTGTCTTATATAAATTATCCGCAATGTATTCGACGAGCAATTTTAGCAGAAATGTCCATAAAGCTGCCATTACCACGTCTTTTGTTCATGATTGATTGCATTTGAATGGGATTGAGCACAAACATTTATCAAATGATTACATATCATCATCGTTATGAGAGTAGAGCATCATGGATTCGGTTGAAGTGGGAATTTTGAAAAGGGTGCACGGTAATTGCTCAGACTAATTTCATTTGCAGATAACTTTTGATCTCTTTGCTCATCCTCTGTCCATATGGACCCTTCTTACGAAAAAAAACTGCTCAATCATAAAATTTGCCTGTCTCTTTCTGCAATTACTCAAGTTCAATTACAACATCTCGGTAAGTGCAACAAGACTTAAGAATCGGAGTGGATACCAGCAAGGATCACAGATCTATGATGATTGCCATTCTGGTGGATATCATCAAAACTAATAATTGTTAGCAGTTTCTCCAATGTCCAATTAAACAGAATCACTGAGATATAATCATTCGCTGGTTGCGAACTCTCGTTCAGTTAGATCGGCTGGAACGTTAACGGAGGTAATGCACTTCAAAGCAAGTCTATTGTCAGTCTGCAACGAACCAACTAATCATAAGCGTATAGTCTGAAGTAATGAGTGATAAACGTTGAAATCATCGTTGGCGATTCACCGAATTTGTTTCGGGGTGTGGGTCTAGAATTACTTTCCGGATCTGGTCGATGATACACCTTTTTCATTGCATAATTGGCTGATAAAAATCAGTTCTAAAACATCGCAATCGAATTCAGAATGAATAACGTTATGTGCTTCGACAGTGATGCATTCGTTTGGAATGCATCTGTTCGTTGTTGGATTAATGAAGCCTGATTGGATTAATGAAGCCTGATTGGATTAATGAGGGCCTGATTGGATTAATGAAGCCTGATTGGATTAATGAATCCTGATCTCCTGGTCTGATGTAAATGAATATCGGAACGATATCATGAGTATTTCCGATAAATGCTGCACTAGGTTTCAACAATCCAATAAATAATCATTACTCTAATAAAACGAATATTCCGCCGATCGCTCACTGCGATTGTCGAAACAACCAATAAATAATAATTATGGTATTTGACTGCGTTTACTTATGCAAAGTATTCACGGCGACTAATTATTTATTCGGTTGTGTTCGGTTGGCCTGCTCGCCTAGCCAGCGGGGTGGCGTAAATTGAGGCTAAAAAAATGCGCACGGAAACGCGAGCATTGTGATCAGCAACGTTATAAACGTTTGATAGCCTGGCCAATCCAGGTAATCCAGGTTTCAACAAATACTTTGGTGAGGCATCCAGAACATTATGAGCCATAAAGTACTCTCGATGATTTATTTCGTATCTAAATTTACATCCGTCTTATTATGAATGTGAACGGAATATATAACACACCACGGGCAACACTCCTGGACAACGAGAGCATGACTAAGTGATTTATTGGATCGACTCACTTCCATAATCCCGTTCATTCTGTTCGTTTAATCCCCCTAAACTAACATCAGATGCGGCTTCTGTCGCACTTAAAGGATTAGATGTGATTTGTTCCATTGATATTTTCTGAAAACTGTTTAGTTTTCCAAAAACAATCTTCATATGTGCATGTATGTTAGGCAGAAGCACCTTGTATGGAATGATATTCGTCAACGTCATGGAGACTCATCCAGACATGATTAATCATAACAGCTCAAGGAGGAATCACAATTGTAACGCAGATTGTTGATTGAAAATCGAAACCAATGCAGCTATTGCCTTGGATATTTTGGCATTCATGCTTGGTATCTCCTTGTTATGATGCAGTGTGAGCGATCGATGAAGGGATTTTTCGCTGAAACCGGTGATGTGCGATCACTGAGTGCTTCAGATACGTCAAGTTCACAAGATGAAGTGCGCGACGACAAAAAACCAACAGTAGAAAGTTTATTCGAGTGTGCGATTGGACCAGGAACAGCGATGACGGTGAAATAAAAAATAAATTGTTCTCAAATTGGCGTTTACCAGCCACGGCATCGATCAATGAGCATTCTTTTGCCTGAATTGCGCTCGCTAATATTTGCATTTGGTTCAAGTCGATGTGAACAATTATGCGGTACTAAGTGCTCTTGAAAGTTGAATAACTGCTTCGATAGAAATCAGTGGCTGAATGGTTCATTGAAAATGCTTATGTTCCAAGAATTGTCACAAATTTGCATTGGAAGTCCTCTTTATGTGATGTGCGTCTCTTTCCAGGAGCTTTGATGCAACACTATTGCGCACGTTAATCTTCGAGCAACTGCTCTATTCAAATCATTCTGTAATTTCGATTGCAACTGCTTAACATTATGGATTGATCTAACCGAACCTTTTGATTGATAGAGCTTTCTAAATTTTACGAACACTCTTGTTCCAACTGAATGGGGATAGCTCATTGCTAAGCGACAATTTCAGATCGCACATGATTCGAGAACATTTTTTACAGCGATCGCTTGCATCTCTCAAGTGAGCTCCTCATAAATCATTCATGAACGACTTCGAAATGCTAAAAACTGTGTTCGGTTTGATTTCAACGAAAGCCAAATTATCATCATTCGTGCTTATCGTTAATATCGAATGAAGTATTTGTCTGAAAATCAGTTCCATTCATATACCAAAAGCAGTGGTGAAAAAGTTGATAGAATGCGATGACGAGCACATAGGTATTGATGGACAAACGCATAAGTAAGGATGAGCTGGGGCGGGCCGTTGGTTCAATTGTTAAATGGAATTGGTTAAAATGATGGGAGTTCGATGCATGGATGAGAGATTCGTGACGAATTTACTTCAGTTGCTTACTTGATCCATCTGGAGTCTTGCTGGAAACAGAAGAGCCTCTTTCAGTTTCCTGCCAGATGATCAACTTTGGTTTGTGAGATCACTTTGAAATTCAAGACCTTATCCTACACTGATTGGGTACTGATTGGCAACAACTCTCAATGCTGCGTTAATGATAATGAATTTCTGAGGGATCAGGGTAATGTAAGCGTCTAAGCCGCTGATGTATTCCTCATTAGCACATTTCTATGATTTGATGTATTTCGAAGCTTCCTCGGGTTAGGTGGATGCATTCGAAATCGTGCTATGGCCTGGACAATCATCAATGATTTCTGTGAATGCATTAGGTGTAGCGTTTAGATGCAAACTCGTGACTTGAACATCAACTCGAGTCAAAGAGCAGATTCATCTGAACTAAGATAATCGACTGCAAGGGTCTTTAAAATTTTGCGCCTTACGCTTGTCTGTTCCTAGTTCCGCCTGCTTTGGATCAACGAGATGGAAATGTTCAGATGATTATCCACTAAAGGATTCGGCCAACAAAGCAATTTAAATATGGGTTTTTAGAGTGTAATAAGTATGCCTAGCGAGCATAATATTAATCCTCTTAAAGCGAACTCATCAGTGGATTGTTGATTTCGTTGCATTAATGCATTCATGAAATTGGTTTAAAACAAACTGATAATTGAAACTGTCTTTAGTTACATTCATCAATTTATGCGTCAGTGTGCTATTCTTTTTTTGCACTCATTGCTAGATAACTGAAGTTAGAATGATGCATCAAAATCTGATGTACCTTAATTAGACGTTTGTTTTTGAGGTGTGGATAGTAAGATTTTGTTGAGTATCTAGCGTAAGTGTGCGTATAAATTTGTGCGTCAACGTAACTAATCGTGCATTTAACAAGCTCATCATCAGAGCATTCTTGAAGTATTACTGTATAAGTTCTACGACTGTATAAACGACCGACAGTCAATGAGTTGAGAGCACGTCTTATTATCGTTTCTTGCATTGACAATCAAGCGTGCTAATTATTTCAGGCTGACCAGGATGATTCAGAAATTCGTTGTATTATTTTTCACGATGATTATCGTTGATTTCACTCAGTGTAGTGTGGATGAAAGTGTGGATGAGAGCGATGGTAAGACATTTCGGGGAACATTCTGCGTATTTATGTCTTTTTCTACATTTTGATCCCTTTCAATCGAATGTGTGATAGACAAATGTGCACGATTGTTTGATTTCAACTATCGTAGCTGATTGGTTTTCAATTTGCAGTCTCGAAACGATCTCGAAATCCGTATTCATGGATGAACAATTTGAAAAGGACTGATGCTCTGTATCAGTGGCTACCAAATTCAGAAAATAGCAACTTCAATGAAATCGAGGCGGAAACCTCCGATAAACGTGCTATTAAAAATCCGTATTCGTGGCAGAACTACAAGGTTGGTTGCTATGTTCATTTGGCGTACAGCTGACTGTTTACTTCTGCTCTAATTCATCTGAAGTAAAGTCGTGTTCTTGTTCAATTGTTTGCTTTGAACGGTGATTATGACTCGTCAGTGGATGATGCCTCAAATAAAATCATTCGATCTTGGGATCTTGTTATAGCCACTGGAAATGAATTATTGATTAGAAATGAGAAATGGTCATGAGTTAATTTTGGCTTTTTAGCAGGTGAAACGATCGGTGCCACGCGAGCCGTACTGGTGGATGGGCTACGGTGAGAAGCGAGCACCGCTGAATCCGTACTCGTGGATGTACACTCTCCAGAAACGTTCACCATTCGGACGTGCACGCAATCCATATTCGTGGCTGAACACATCTCGGTGAAAATAACGCAGCTTTGAGTGATAATGATCGATATATATTTATGTGGAAGTGAACTTGGCTATCGATAGTAGATCAGTCCTTATGATCTGGTGTCGAAGTACTTAGATTTGCTAAGATTTGTTTATTCTTCATCAGGACATCAGCGGTTTGTGGTAGTATGACTGGTAATAATGAAGAAAGGAATCGAAATATGCTTACTTAATGTCAGGAAATCGGAGAGCAAAAATATTCTCAAGTAATTGCTTATCTGTTCACTTCCCGAAAACCTTTATTAACCTATCGCTTCTTGATTAAGTAATGGTTCAGGAGGAATTTTGCTGACGTGAGTGCATTCAAGATATTCACGTTGACTCTCAAACTTTTTGCAAAATTCATTTGCAGTTGAACGCTTTCTGCTGATTTCTGCATTGTTATAAACCACTTATGAAAATAATCGCTTAATGACGGTTTGAATGATCCCAGAATGTTGCAACATTACAGTATGCTTATCCTGGGCATATAATAAACTTTTCACATTGTCTTGTTTTGCAGTGCATTTTCAGTGATAAATTCCAAGATTACGATGCGAAAATCCAACAGAAATCACTATGAAATTTTTAATCACCTTCGCCATACACTGGCACAGAGAGAAAATTGTTTGCATTTCATCTGACACTAGTTTTCTCCAGCACATTATCTCGAATTATTGCACGAATATTATTGGAAATCATTTTCACACGCCATTTATTACACAATTGTTACTGCATGAGCAAATGACGAAACTGAATCAATTTGAGTTACGTTGGCGATAAATTCGTTCGTTTTGTTGGTGATTAATAATGCATGTAATTCCGTTTCGCGCACAAAACAGTGAATAGGCAGAGTTGTCGTGCGAACGTGCTGGTGATGGGAAGAGTGGTAGCGATTAAACATCATCAGAAGCATTCAACAAAATAGAGTCAGGGTGCAGAACCACGACTGAATTGCTGATATTGCTGGCTTGCTGAAATTTAGATATGAATTCAGATACGATATCATTATGAAATGAACGCAGTCCGCTCGATGAAAACCATGAACTATTCATCAGTGGGTCAAAGTACCGTGAAAATTACCCGTCGTTTGATGTTTGAGGTAGCTTCACAGGTTGCAGTAAGAACACCCATGCAATCAAGCTTTAGGAAAACAGTTCATAAGGTTTCTAACTTTTTGAATTTGAGCACACTGGCCACATCTTTTGTCTTCAGTTCAAATTTATTCTTCGGGAACGCCATCTCACCTATTCGAGGTGTTGTGCGAAGAAGCGATACCAAATTCACTGTTGGATACTTATTGATGTCATAATCAGGTGAGATTCCTTAAAAAAGTTACAGAAGAAAACATTTTGAATTGTGAAAAAGTTGATCAGAATGATTGTCAATTGTTTTCGGTGTCATTAAGACTAAGAAATGCTCTTTTAGCATGATTCAAACTCGCTTCGAATGAATGCGGCTGTCTTCATCATGTTAGCGGAATTTACCGTTTTGAAGAAGTACTGCACGAGCCTTATTATTCAGTGTTTCTCGATCGAGTTTACTCTTAAGTTTCTCGCGAAAAAGATTTGCTCTTTTCTCGCAAGAAGCTTTGTCGAAACCAGGTGGACAACTCTGAAATATTCACAGTTGTCAAAATATATTCATCGCTCAACACAACCGCTATCAATATCAAGCAGTGTTACGGGCATAAAAGTGCTTGGAACACATAGGTTAAACACATGAATGATTGAATGTGAAAGTATTCTTAACAAAACTCAATAAAAACAAAAGGGTTTTCTCCTGAAAACCATTACTTCAAAGCATTCACGATTATGGTAATCAACGATAATGTGTTCTTGCTATATTTTCGCATTTTATCCAAACTAATATTAACTCAGTCACATGTAAGAATATCAATGAATGTTGATGAGCGATCATATCATCGAGTCAGTTCGTTTACTATTCGGGAATATCCTCTCATAACTTAATCCTAATCACAGACTTCCGTTAGATCATCAGTTTTGCTGCATGTATTCACAAGTAACAAAATTGCGTGAATCCGATGCTTGTCTCGCAGTTGTAAGCGATCAATGAATTTGGGTCAGTAGAATTCAGTGTTCGGATTGATACTGAGAAGTTGAATATCAAAGTTCACTACCAACCTCTCTGACTGATGAGCCGGTTTGATAAAATTTTGACATGCTAGCAAGTTTTTTTCGAATGTTCGGAATCATTCTCGCTAAGTTGTGTTGGATAGTTAATTAAAACTATGTATAATTGCTGACTTCAACATGAATTATATTTAATCTAACAACGAGTATGAATAGCTGGAGTTAATTGTCAATCGAAGTGAATGATAAACGGTACGGAAGTTATCAAACAGCATGCGTATAAATGATGGAATCATGCGAAAATGCACCTCTACCGCGTCAATCAGTTGATGAGGCAGCTCGTACGGAGCATCCGGATTACCGCTTTTGCTTCGGCGTATGAAATCTTTGATCAGTTGTGACGGCGTGAAATGTGACAGCAATGCTCTACTGGAGTCAAATATTAAAATTGCAGCAATTATGAGTGATAAATTGAAACGAATCATCGTCTGATCTGTACCAAAAATTTTGGAATATCCCTGAAAACCACACCGATCTGAAATTTGCAGGATGACATTTGCATTTATCCGCAGTCTACACTTCTGAGCCGAACCAAATAATCAAACTTGGATCTCTAATTATATTTAACTACTGTTCCGTACTGAATGAAATATGCAATTGCACGATGCAGTCAGTGCCTCCGACAGGAAGGGCACTCGCACAGTTGAATTTGATTTGCGATGGTAAGGGAGGTGAAACTTAAATTGCATGAACGGCTGTCAAGCAGTTCGAATAATCCGCTACTGACAGCGTTGTGAGTTGGAATTGAGGAAAATGACTGCAATGAGCAAACGTATTGATATGACAGTACAGCGTAAGAAGTGAGGCTGTGATTAGTCGTTTTGAGAAACGAATATGAATGTTGGTTTGAGAAACGATGAATGCTGAATAGTCGTTGGTGATTTTGAATTCAGCGCAATCGTGTTCAGGTAACACGCAACAGTGTGTGCCTCAATCTGCACTCTTCAGAGTGTCTTGAATCGTTTCTAATGGATGACGGCATTTGATGGAAAGTATGCAAATGAGATCGGTAGCTTGTCGAGAAATTCATGCTCATTTAAGACAATTTACTTTATCGTGCAAGAAATGAAAAGAATACGCGGTTCTATTGAAGTCAAAACATTCCAACATTGAATCCACTCTGCATTTGATCTATAGCTCTCAAACAGGTCGACGAGATATTCGCTGATGAAAAACGAAGCAAACTTATTGAATGATCCTCGAGGAAAATGCTCATCGCAGCTGATGTGATCGGTTCAGCTAGCACAATTCATAAATTTTTCATAATGAACGTAAAACATTCCCTACACAAACGGGCTAGCACTTAATGCAACTGAGTCTTGAACACAGTCTGCCTCAATTGCACGAAATTAAAGTTCACTGGTTTCAACAAGCTTTTTTAACAATATCAATCCATATTTGGAAACCAGCAATGAAAGAAACTTTTCATAAGCAACTCAATAATTCAACAATTTTCATTCTAATCAAAAGGTATGCATTATTCTAAGAAAACGCTTCGATGAAGCCAGTTCCCGAAGTGATTCCCAGAAGACATCCTCTACCAATAGTAATCGAATGCAGGTGTACGAAATATTAATTACCTCATAGGAATTAAGCAAATACTAATGTATTATTCTTTTATATTTGCGAATTCAGTGGTTAATTTAAACAACGTTCGATTGTTTTGATCTGATTGCGCATATTATTACAATCAGAATGAATGTGGTTAACTTAGCAATGTTTCGATCAACGACAATTCTTTGAGAATTCACACGCGTGCGAATGATGAATGTTATGAGTTAAAACATTGTATCTTGTCGACACAACATTGCCTTGTTGAATTATCACAGCAAAACATTTCCACTGCTCATATTCGAAATGATTTACTGAATAGGCCGCTGAACATTGCAAATTGCAGTCGTTTCAGCATTTTTTTCAATAGTAATCTGGAAGATCTAGTTCAATTGACTTCAGCTATCGTTTCACCAATTGAAAAGTTCCTACAAAGATTTCATCCCTAATGTTTCTATCATTTCACAGAAAAATGTCCACTAATCAGAAACATGAAAATAAATCTTGTTGAGTTAGATGCGGCTGAACCTTGCCGATGTATCAACCAAAGGGTACCAATAAAATTTCCTAAGGAACACCTTTAAGTGTGACTTATCGCAAGCAGCCACATCATGAACAATTTCATCGCTAGTAGTTTGAACACTTCGGTTACGGCCGAGGTTCTGATGAAGGACTGCAGAGAGAATAACATCACCAGGTTGCTGAGCAGGGGTCATAAAGGTATTGAATTGTTGGAATGTACATTTGCAGATGCGAGGGATATATGCAACTGTCTTGGTTTTTCAGCACTCAATTTCCTCGAACATCAAGTGATACGGCTCCATAATACTGCGGTCATCATCTTGCGCGTTCGCAGAAACTTCATTTTCGAATTCAGCGATGGCTCGAACAAATGAATGTATGGAATGAATATCACGCAAGTGATTCCAGTAAAATTCCAACTGAAAATGAAATCCGACAGTGAATGGTGGGATCGTGACATTCACTAACTCAATTTCAATGCTTAAATACTGAACGTGCGAGAATTTTCTTTTGTGCGATATTCTCCAAACGAATATTACTGAAAAGGTCACACGCCATTCAGTTCAGTCACGAAATCGTTGCCATATACAACAATATTCACACTGCCTTCGATGAAACGAGACTGAGTACATTGTTTTCAAATGAGACACCATTCAACGCACAATTAACACACGTAAATTTCAAAAAAAACCGGCCGTAACAGATGGCAATTTCGATTGCATGTTAATTGTAACATATTAACGCAAGTCATGACGAAGATAGAATGGATAAGAAGAAGAAAAATTCATAACGATCGAACCTTTATGAGCCATGCTGCGACTGGTAAATTGAAAAAAAAAACTTTGTCTTATCTCCACGAGATAGGCAACTGGATTTGAGATTGACAAAGTTTACCATTCACCTTACGAAACTTGATCAAAATGATACGTTCAAAATTTGATCACAACAAATATAAATGATCGAAAGATCATTTTAAAATGAATCTGTAAGTGCAGGTACATTTCGCAAGTGTTGGTAAGCGACAAATGGTGGCAGCTCGACGTTGAAGATATCACAAAATTGGTATCAGTCGAGCTGGAATGAGGCGCTGAATACTTTATGACACAAATCAGCTCAAGCACAAATCAGTTTATTTCTTCATACCATTAGATTCTCTACTTTCAGAAATGTAGATATAGTGTCAAGTGATTTCGCTTACTTTCATACAACTAATCGAATTCCTGAAGGCATATCACCTGCTTGGCAGCGTTCATTTCAATACACTAAATCTGTATAAAATTAATCTCTACATTACATTGTTATTAATAGGATCACCATTTTGAAACTGTTTTCAGGTTTGCCCAATAACGCAGTCATTTTTTCGAATCATCGAATTCATCAGTTTCTCTAGTTTCAGAAAATATCTGTGATCATTTCGATACACGCATGCAGGGATACTTCATATTATTCATTCAGCGGTTTTGTTGAAATTGTCCTTAAGTACTTTATTGCTAGAAAGCGATTTGCTTATCAGAGCGATTCAAATACTTAGCAATTGAATATTTTGAATGTCTCAATTGTATCAATTCTCCTTTCACATGCATTTCTTCTTGATTCAAGCTGATCATAATGCCATTCGAGAATATCTTCCAAAAACAATCAGATATCATTACTTGCAATAGGCCATGTCCTCATGCTCTAGTCATCAGCCAAAATAAATGTTCGAAATCAAGGCTTGCTTTTGATGATGCAATTTCAAATTGCTGAGCAAAGATCAAAACTGTTTACACCGATGCGTTCTCAATGCAACGGAATTTCGCACTATGTTTCTGAATGCATGATGTCAAAAAGCGTCAAGCGATGGTCCATACTTACAATGCTTTCAACACGCACGTGTACACCTACGCACGCTCGCATCCGAGGCATGACACTCGAGATTCATGAAGCCTTTGCATCTCTACTCTCTCGTATATTCCCATGCTATTTTCCTCCTCACTAGCCATCGCAATGCTATTTCGACAATTTTCGGCTTGATGACGACAGCAAACACCCCACCTGTCCACCGATTTTTAGCCACCATGATGGCTTAAATGTTCGAAACCAGGGCTTCTTTTTATTAGTTATTTGTAACAAATTTTATTCGATTTATAATAACAAATTTCAATGCCTCCGGATTTCATCCGGAATGAAAAAGCTTCTAAGATTCCAGAGAATGACCTCAGCGAAATATCTTTTCTTTTTTTTCCACTAATGTTAGAATTCCATCGCTAGTGATATGACGTAATAATATGGGCATGCTTTGTTGATCACTTCGTTTTGATCATAATGTGCACTGTATGATCAGTTAATGAAACTATACCAATTGATCACCACTGATCACTTCGCTATGATTGATTGCCTTGTTCATTCAATATTCATTTATTTTGGTCATATATGTTCTGTGTGGTGTAGTTGTGGTGCGTAATAAATTTTTGTATATTTATTCATGATTTTAGTTTGTTCATTATCAGTGATACTTTTATTAATATTTTATCAGCATTATGAAATGCACCCACTATATTTGGTTTGGAATATTAGTTACTCGTGAGGCAAACTTATTAGTGAGAATCGTATTGAATTGTTCTGATCGTTTTGAAATGAACTTAATGAAAACTGCGAATTCATCATTTAATACTGTTCCAGTCGTACACAGTTCTGGAGGTGATCGAGGAAATGTGACTGCTTCAACGATTTTGTCACTGTTGATCAACTGTAATCGAAAGTGAGGAATTAAATCATTTGTGTGGTGATTCAGTTTGTTACTTGGTGGTTTCAAATGAGTTGATTTCAATCGGTCTTCTTAATTCCTTTTGTTCTGATATGAATTTACTGCATATTCAGCGATTATGGTGGTGCGAATACTCTCTATTAGATGAGTTGATGCGGTCTATGAGACAGTTTTGTGATAACAGACGTAATATTGACAGAGATGTT